>JAUYWI010114806.1:0-10675 GCA_034780595.1 Parotoplana pacifica
GGCGACCACCAAGACGATCGATAGACGATTATATCAAAGAAAGTACATGTCTAAATTATCGTCAAGCAGTGAGACTGTCGCAAATCAGAGAAAAGTGGTGGATCATGGCAGCCAACCTCTACAGGAGACGGCACTGATGATGATGATGATGCCCAAGAATGGAGACTGGAGAAGGTGTCAAACAAATATGTTTTGATCAAAAGAATTGGCTTAAAAGGTGTCACAGTTGCTTGCCAGTATGGACTCTGTTTTTAAAGAAGTTACAGAGATCCAGAGTAACCTGATAAAGAATTTTGTAAGCGAAGCTACAACGGGCGTCTAGTACATAAAATATTTCTACTTGTTATACAAGGAATTCTGTGGAAAAAAAATATTTTGTTCGTACCGATAATTTTTGATAGTCAATTTCCAAATTAGGTCAATTACATATCTATATAATTGTTTTGAAGTACCAACATTTATGATTAGTTGCAATAAACTAAAAATCTCTAAACTAAATAAATATGTCTCACCATCAAGTCCGTGCACACAAATAATGAGATGAACCGATTTCAATTTTTTGTTAGGTACATCAGTAGAGAAATAAGCATATTGAGCAGCTAAATCTTTGTATGGCAAATCTGAATAAAATGTACCCTGATAGTGAGGTGCAAGAGCAATGCGCAAATTTTCCTTTAAGTCCAAATAATCCAAAGTTTCCCGAGTACAAGGATGCACTAGAGGTGTAGTAGTTACAGCTGAATGGTGTGAAGACGAAGATGGTTCAGAAAAAGTCATTGAGAATAATGTAGAGGTTGAGGTAGACAGCCGCTTAGATTTCAACTGCAATATTATATAGAAAGAGAAAAATCCATGTGTGCTGGCTGAATCAAGACAAAACGAACACTTTAACTCGACGCGTTTCACCGTAAGGCTTAGTCAGGAGTTTATTAAAAATGAATAATATAGTGAATTAGCAATATAGAAACATCAATTACATAATAAACTAAGCCATTATTGGATCCTTGAAGGACAAAGTATCTTATTAGCTGTATAGCTATTGAAAGTATTTGTATTAAAATTTGATTTACAGAAATTTTTTATCAGAAAAATATGCTTATTATTTAATTGTGAATAAGGTAGTACAATATTTAGGATATTACGAAGACTTTGGTATAAAAATATTATTATCGGACCCCCCTAAAGCCCAATCGAACCATAAGAAGTTTGATTTTTTAAGTACCTTTAGAAAAAAATCAATAGGGGGCCGAGCTAGGGTCGTTGACGTCATGGAGGGTCAAAAATTAAAATTTGTCCAATTCACTTCACACGCACTCAGTAACACAAATCCATAAAAGTTGAAAAATATTGATTATCGTTTTTTGTGTAAACAATCGATAATTTTGGCCCAAATCAATAAATGGCTCTAAAATCTATACCAAACATCCTTATTATGCTCAAATTTGGGAATTAGAATTATGATGCTTCATAAAATTGATTTAAAATAGCTTATAATTAGTTTTTAGGTCATTTCTATTTGTTTTTATAAATAATTTCGTGCCCTAAAATTGAATTTCAGAAAAATGAATTTTAATGCATCGGCTAGATCTGGTCCCAAAATCAGTGAACCCCAAATTCTGACTTTAGATAAAGCTATCACTTTTTACTTAGCACACTTATAACATACCAGATAAAGAATACAAAAAACTATACCTCTAGCAGTATAATATTAAACTACGACTAATTATACCTTTAGAATTGTCACCTTTGTTAGCTCTAATGCCTTAAAAAATAATTTAATTCGTGCAACCGACCGAAATACCTGGTTACCTAAATAATAATACAGTTAGAGTCATACCAACCTAAAAACTATAGCTAACCATATTTAATTTAGTTTTGAAAAATATGTTTGAGATTTATTTTAGGTGGGCTATCCATCTTTTGGGCCTTTTTGGCTAATTTTATTTCATTTGTTTTTTTTAATTCATATATTTTAACTAAATAGATAACTTATAAAACAAAATCTATTTTTAGATATTAAAAAGCAATTCACGTTTTCTCTATAAAAAATGTATCGCACCATAAATTCACAAAGGCTGTAAATTTATTTAGTCTATTTTACAACTTTAAATTGGTGTATTAATGTAATTTTTGTTGCAATCAGCGTCTAACTTTTATTGTTTCATTACAGCAAACTTCAGTTAAATCGGTAAAGTTTCGTATTATACATACTACATACTAAGGTGTATCAACAAAACTAAAACGGATTTTTATAGTCACTCGGACACTTAAAATATGTGCCAAATTTCATCCAAAGTGGTTACAGTTTAGGGATCATTATCAGCGATGAAGAAAGAAAGAAGAAACAATTTTAGAAAAATAGTGAACTTTATGCATTCATAGTCCGAAAACCGCTAAACCGATTTCCATGAAATTTACACTCGTTTTTAACATGGTCAAACAAACACAACCGATTAACCGAATTTGGAAATTCTAGGTTTTAAAATGTTCGAGTTATGGATGTCCAAAGATTAGCCCATTTTCAGAAGTGCTATAATACTATGGCAAGGCTAATTATGAGATAACGGCCTATTGCCATTACACATAAATAATCTGTTATTTAAGAAACAAACAAAATATGACATAATAGACAATTATTTATCGATTGCTTTATTAATTAGCTAGTATTCTTTGACATAAAAAATGAAATATTAGCGCTTACCAAGCAGTACCTACATATGTACTAAAACGTGGATAAATAGACACGCAAGTAGTAAATTAGAATGTATCATAAAATAAGAGGTAACTAATGAGGTACAAAATGCATTCTTGAATAACTTGCTTTATACACTATCCCTTCGTTGCTAAACCTTTGAGATATACTTCTCTGGATGAATATCATATTCCCCGAAACATTGAATATCACAATGGTTGTCGAACTTAAGTCTCACTACTTATTAAAAGTAGCAGAGAAATAGGAGCTCTAGAAATTCCAATTTCAGATCTACAAGTATTGGTATCACACCATCAACAAAATCCATAATAAGCCAAAAACAAATAAATAATGCAATAGTCAATTAACCATGACAAAAGGTTGAAATGGCAGATCATCCCAAGGAATATAGCACAATTCCAGAACACTGTCAGTTTCACTCTTATTAGGGATCATCGGGCGAACATAGGAAATTGTCTAGCCAACCTTTTTCAGGATTAATTGACTATTGAATGATTTATTATGAGTTTCTAGATAACCTTTTATGTTTTTAGAATGAATTCATGGGTCTAAATCCAAAAACTAAATGGCTCTAAAATGCTAAAGAAACATCATATGTTCAAACCTCAAGGCATACAATTTTGAGATTCCTCACATTTATGTTTCCTGAGATATGAGGATCATTAAAAATACATTTTAATAAAATATATTTTATGGCACGAAAATGACCCAAAATAGTTCATAATAGCTTTAAATGTGTTTCTAGATCAGTTTTAGTGGTTTTGGTTGAATTTATTCACTAAAATAGAAGTTTTAAAAATCTCTTTTGAATGTTTTAGCCTGGCCTGGTCCCAAACTCAGTGAATCTCAATTCATATTTTGGATAAAGATATGATATTTCTACTTGGCACACTAATAGTGAATCAGAAAAGAAGTACATATGCCAAATTTTAACAGTTCATATTTTATCAATCTAATATAGAATTTTTCAAATTTGTCAATTTTGACATACAAATTTTAATAACTTTTTTCGGTCAAGATTTTTTTTAGGTAACCTTCTACATTGTTTGACATATTTACAGTAAATTTAAAAAAAATCTATCCATTAAATATTTTTTTATTTCAAATATAAATTTTAAAATTTTTAATTTGCTCACCTTGCACCCTGAGCACAGAAATCAATATTTTCAAAAATTTGTAATATAGAATGAAGTAATTACCTATGTTATAGTTACTAACTATGAACCACTTTTGCTTTTGTCAAACAATAGCTGGAGGAATAAAACTTCTGTAAAAAAACTTAGGCTTACAGATTGGGTCTAAAATATGGTAGGCACTGATAAAAAATGTCCATAATTTTTTTAAAATAAATTTTCTACCATGTTTAAAGACTTGGTTTGGCACACTAGTAGCAAAATTTAAGAAATTCTATCCGTTATATATTTTGTTATCTAAAAAATATTGGTTTTTGAAAGTTGATTGACTCTCAGGTTTACACCCTGGGCAGAAAAAAATCAATACTTTCAAAATACACGTAATATATGTTCTACTTTGAAGTAATTGTGATAAATTTACCACTACTACCAAATAATTACTATAAATATATAGTTTTTGTAAAAAAACGTCTTTTTCAAAAATTGACCAAAATTGGACCAAAGTGAAGTGACATATTTTAAAGGACTTAAGAATGCTTCTTATGAAATAATTAAAATGGATTTAAATATCTAAGTGCACTATTAACTCACATTAAGATTTTCATGTGTTGCTTGCAATTTTTGCAGATCCTTTTCTAAACGAATTCGTTGTTCCTCTTTCAACTGATCCGCCAACAGCATCTTATTACCATTTGCCTTACTTAGGTCCTCTTTTTTTCCCTTCTGATCAGTATCATTTTTCTCCTCCAATGACTCATCCGCAATTTTATTTAAATGTTCCCAAGCGCTAGAGGAAGAAAACGAAGATGTCATGTTGCCTTGATATTCTGGAACATCTGATTTATTACTATCTGACAATTCCTGCAGCCAAACTTGTGAAGTTGAGATCAAATTCGTGCCACGATCTGTAGATGGAGGAGATATGAGCTGGGGGTTGCATTCAGAATCCAGTGAAACCAAATTAAGGTCCGATCCAATGGAAAGACTCCTAAATTTTTATTTAAAAAAACAATTTATCAAAGTGTCTATTTTGTATAATATAAGGTCAGTGGGTTTTCATGAAAAAAGAATTGTTCTATACGACTCTAGTATCTAGTGACGTACCTTTAAAACAGACTCGTCTGGCATCAAAACGGAACTTGTCCTTTACTGAGGCACAGTGCTGACCACAAGGCATAATTTAATCTGTTATTTTATTATAAATGTCAGAAATAATTATTTTGTTAAAAACTACATACTCACTGCAAAAAATCGATTAGACTACGTACAAATCAAAACATTAATATGTGAAAAACAACAACAAATAAATAAGTGAAAAACAATCCAAACTTTTAAAATGTAAACTAACTCTAACGATAGAAAATTTAAAATAGGTAATAAAATCGGTTCAATTGATTTTCATGAAATTTGGCATTGAGGTACTACATTCTGTTGTTAATTTTTTTTGTGTAAATGTTTTTTGGTCGGAGCCTCCTACGGTTTTCGGAGAGTCCTCTGAAACAAAAAGTGCAGTTTGGCTAAAATGGTCAAAATGTACTTTTGACAAAAAAATATTTCTGATAAAATTGTTTAATAGTTGGTAGATATTCCGGGATTTTAAAATATTGATTTTTTGTCTATTGGGTGCTCCAAGCTCAGAGTCAATTTGTTTATTTTTTAAATAATTTTGTGATTAAAAATGTGCCTACGAGTAGAATTTCTTTATATTTTAACGAGATATTTTCACTTAGGTAATTCTTATCAACTATGGAAAAATATTGAAAAAAATTGTGTCAAAAATCGATATATTTAAGATTGGAAAAAATGAAAATGAAATTTCTACTAAAATTTGAATGGAACTCTAGAGTATCTTCAAATTTAGAATATATTATGTATCTATATACTTCCTATCTGAGGTCCACTGATTTTGGGACCAGTCCGGATGATGTGTCAAAAATGGACTTTCTATATTCAATTTTAATTAATTAAATCATTCCAAAAAACATAAAAAATGATCTAGAAACTAATAATAAACCAGTTTACAATATTTAAAGCCATTAATTTATGGAAAAAATCACTTTTAAAAAATAACTATTTATGGGCTGGCCCTAGGATGTTAGTCCTCATAGACCTTTAACCAGAAAAGTGAGGCATCCAGTTTTCTAGTAGATTATTTCAAATCGGTTTGCTACAAATCTTAAATTTGAGCAAGATATGATATTTCGTTTGGATTTTAGAAGCATTTAAGTGATATAGCGTTTTGTTGTCTAAATAATCGATAACCAGTATTTTTCAAAAAATTATTGATTTGTGTTACCTGAGTGCCTAATGGACTTACCCACAAAATTTGAAGCAAATTGTACTAACTTTTATTTTTGGACCTGATGACGTCATCTGTCCGTAACTCGCCCCCTATCGGTTTTTTTAAAATTAATCTTTTCAAGGCAAATACATATGTACCAAATTGGTCCATGGGAAGTACGATTTTCTATGGTGGGCTCATGACCCCACAGAGACGACACACTAAAAAAGTGAGGGACAACAAAGGGTTAAGTAGCTACCATTCGATACTTCCTGGATAACAAAAAAGACAATCAAAATTTAAAATATCGCATTCGCTTAATTCAAAACGCTGATTTAATATTAGTAGATATTTTTCATAATACAATTATGTGCCTAATGCACGATTTATTTGCAGTTGACCCACACAAGTCAATAGATAGCTACAAAATGTTGGTTGGCAACCTCTAGAGACATTTCTTTCGAGAACTAATCCTTTTAATAAAACAATTTTATTTGTTTGCAAACTCTAATACATGTTTTAAATTTTCATTTTATTCATGAACAGAGCATCACCTGAGTGAGATAACTGATGTCACTCATTTTGTGTCAGCCTAGTTTAAGGTTATTACATACACAGACTAAATACTTCCACTAAGCTGAAATAATAAATTAGTATATGTAGGTATTAGATACTTACTAACTAAACATAAATACAGTGAACAGTAGGTAGCTAAGTACACTGGTGAAAAGCTACAAAACCAAACATTTTGAAACTTACGCTGCTGAATAAATGTTAAAATCTCCAAACGTTTTCCTATAAAAATAATTAAAATATTGTGAGGTACCCTTATTAGCTAAAATGCATTCATCAAAAGACTGAAAAATAACTTACGTATACAACATGAAATACATTTAGTAAATAACACATACTCAAAATATTTCTATCAAATTATCCAAAAACGCTATCTTTTGATATTAAAATAAAGAGGTACGTAAATTAAGAGATGACAACATACATACTTTGCACGTTTCCTTTTCAAAATCTTGTTGCTTTTCTGACTGCCTTGAACATTTTTTCTCTCGGCTGGCCATGCTTCTCCGCCATCGTAGGAATCGGGAGGAGGTCCTAGGTGAGCCAAATCTGGCATCGATCGCGCCAGATACCTGTTCCTCTCGCCTAGCAAACCATCTTTGGTCAATTCGGAAGATGAATTCTTGGAAGTGGCACTGTCATTTGACAGCGAGGGTTTATTTCCAAATAAAAATGCGGATGGATGAGGCAGCGGATCTCGTTTCAACGTTCCCAATGCTATGCTAGTTCGGATTGGAATTGGCTTGCCAGTGGATGCTGGTGACACATATTGGCGTAATGGCGATGAGACGGACATTAGCTGATTAGTAGTTTTATTTCCAGAGTCTCCGTTAACAGTTGTGACGCTAACTGAGGTAGGTACTGTCTCAACAAATTTACGATAGCCGACCAAGGCCACACTATGCTGCTGATCTGGCAGTCCTGACGATGACTGATTAGTAAGCGGAATGTTCAGTGGAATGGTCGGTCCTGAGCGCAGTATTGGGTGAGCTCTACGTGGGGTGCGTGCGGCCGTACTGCTCGTAGAACTGCGATGAGATGGAGTAGAACCGGGGGTTGATAAGGAACTGAGATCAGAATTATGAGGACCAGGAGATAGAAAATTGTTGCAAATGCTTCCCGAAGGCTTGTCATTGGTTGGTTCAACTATCAAAATAAAAAAGGTTTGGGATATTGTATGTTCTTATCAACTATTGCTAGGGTCCCCAATATAGCATAGCAACATAGATTTTTCTTGAAGATTATCCCACATAATGGTGTATTTTGGCCATTTGACCATATGAGACCGTAGTTACCATATATGAAGTTTCATTTAATAAACTTTCCACTAGGCAACTGTTGCTACGGTCACCAATATAGCATAGTCAACATGCTATCTAAATAAATACAATATGATTTCATAGTTAATAGATTACATAAAACTTTAGTTGCTATATCTGGACATTCATTTGATATGCTTTTCTCTTCGGAACTGTTTCTAGGGATGTCAATATTGTTAGAAACAATTTTTTATATAACTATCATTTTTAAAGATAGTTGATTGCATGCCAACTTTAACTAGTATCATCAATTTTGAAAAACCACAACAAATTATATGAATTCATTAAAAAAAGAATGGAAATTAAAGACCAATAAGGTCAAAAAGTGTGTTAGCTCAAACCCTAAAATAAGTGAAATTATTTTTGGGTGATAGCTCTCACTATATGAATGTTAGTGTTTTTTAACCAAATAATATTTTAAAATATTACAATCAACAAAGTAAACAATTGAGAACCTACCTAACTTTAAAGAAAAAAACACAGAAAAATTAAGAATGTAGGACATCTAACACAACTAATTTCCACAAATAGCAATTATATAATTTTGAATTTGTTAGCGTTACTATTTTAAAATATCATTTATCTAAAACAGCAAAAATGATTTCACTTATGGTTTGAGCTAACACATTTTTGGTCTTTAATTATTACCATAAGTGATTTTTAATTACAAGTTTATGGTTATTATATTGTAACAAAAGATACACATAATATTTGTGGTAAGTACTTGCGGATATAACAACATTTACGTTGGGTTTAAAAATGTCGTTTTCACAAAATGAACTATCCAAAAATATTAATACACTTTTATCATTCTTACTTATACAAAATTGTACATCAAATGATTTAGTCAATTGAATTAGAATTGTTTTACATTGACATTTTATTTAGTTGTCTCTTAGTTACTATATCTGGACATTCATTTGATATGTTTTTCTTTTATTAAATGTCCACCCTGATTTATATACATTCTAAGTCGATATTTTACACAGATTCCATTTATAAAACAAAACTTATGCATGTTTATTATATGTGCAAACTTTTGTGTCAGAATAATAGAACTTTACCTATCACATGCAATATACTATCTAGCAGGTGTATTTCATAAACAAATCTTCTTAACTCAGTCAGAAGATTGGTATTTGAAATAATACAAAAATAGTATAAATACCTTTCAATAAGTAATGTTCTCTAATTACAAAAAAAAGCAAAATGTTAGAAATATTATTTTGAATTTTATACAAATATGCCGCACCATACAAAATTATTAAAAAACATGGTGTGAAACAAAACATATCTAATCAACACAAATAATCATTTCGTCACAATGTTTTTATAACAAGGGTATACTTTGTAGGTAGTTCAATCATTGATGCAGCCCATATCAAAAACTCAACTAAAAATAAGCTACTTATGTATATACCTGATAAATATTATTCACTTGATAAGTAGAAATATATCTACTTCTACCTATTTGAATCAGGGGTTCGAAACTTAGACATCACTAAATATATTTTTCTTGAAAATACCACCTAAATATTTTTGACTGCAATCTTTGTCGTTATAAATAAGAGTCCACTCTAAAATAAACAGCCTCTCTACAATAAAGTAATAGTTATACGTTCAATTAATTTAATCTAAACTTATTATAACACAAGAAGACATAAAAAACAACGTTTTTAAGGGAAATGTATAAATTGATAGGTAATGAATGATCTAAGCGCGAAAAAGCAAGAAACAAGGTATTAAATGAAACAAATTATTTTTTGAAATGGTAAAAGTAAATTATATACAGGAAAAGCAATGCATCCATAAAAAGTAAAGGTAACAATAGTAACCACATATAGCTGTTTCTGCTAGTTTTATATAGCCTATCAGATTTTACCACTTTAATTAAAAAAATAATTTCATTTTAGTCTATACAACTTAGACTACACAGCATGAAAAGATCACTTTTTATGTATGCATTGGTTTATCTGCATATAGTAATTTTACCATTAAAAAAAACTAAATTGGTTCATACAAAAACTTGTTTTCACTCTTTTTTACGCTTAGATCATTCATTACTTAACAATTCATACATTTCCTTTAAAAACTTTTTTTCTCTCACGTTATTTTTGTTTTATATTAGATATTTCTGAATTTCTGAATTACATTATAATATTGTGGTGATCTGTAATTATCCTGAAAAGTATTTATCTATATTTCTAATTAATCTAAATTGAATCCCTCTTTGGCACAGAAACTTTCTAATAATTCCAGATACATTGATGATATTGCCAATCCTAACATTGTCTATAGATATCTATCCTAAAGATAATTTTTGAACAAAGAAAAGGTAATGGTTTAAGAGATACTTTCTTGAAGTTGATGTTGAAGTTATCAATTATAATTTAATACTAAAATATACTATGAAGTAGATGCTATTCTTTGATAGTAATATTCTTTCAATTATTGATTATATAGCCAACTCATTAGATATGCTAATATTTGTGTCTCCTATGAAGCTTTACTTTACAATAAATGAAGTACTAAGGGTTATAATACTAAATTACTTTTAAGAAAATCAAATTTAGAGAAATGTAATTTAAGGAGAAAAATAAACAAGAAGAAAGTATTTAAAGAACCATGTTTAATCATAAAAAAGCGACTAGTTTCG
>JAUYWI010114817.1:0-10674 GCA_034780595.1 Parotoplana pacifica
AAGAATGGTTGGCAGGTGAGGATTGGTATACAGGATTCCGATCTAGGCACGCACAAATCTCTCTGAGAAAGCCTGATGTCTCTCATCAATGAGAGCTCAAGCTTTCAATGATGAACGGGTGAAGGGTTATTTTGATTCTCTTTTGGAAATTGTTGGTGAAAACCCCGATCCAAGACTCATTTTTAGATTGACGAGACTGGTCTATCCAGTGTCCCAAATAAGCCTGAGAAAGTTCTTGCAGAAAAAGGGACGAAGGTCGTAAGTGGGAGAAAGGGGAACACTCACCACAGTAATCCCCTGTGGAGAATTGATGCCACTTTTCTTAATTTTTAAAGAGAAAAGGAAAGATCAAATTTTAAAGGAAGAGCTCAAGAAATACAAATTTCATTCTGAAATTTCAGAGTCTGGGTATATTGACAAATTGATTTCATCAAGTTTCTAAAGTTTTTCCAAAGCAACAGGCGATTCCCCAAATGAAAGATGTATTCTTATACTGGATGGTCATGGCAGTCATACCAGTCTAGAAGCTCTGACATTTGCTTTGGAACACAAGATCGAGATGGTCTGTATTCCTCCCCATTCTAGCCATCGCTTACAGCCATTAGATACCCATTGCAATGGGCCACTAAAAAAACTTTTGGAAAATTTGGTTCGAGACCATAAATCGATTTGAATTTCTCAATATTTTGAACCAGGTATGGAATGTCATGAAGGATAAAAGAGACTTATTAACTAAAGGATTTCATCACTGCGAAATCGATCCAGTGAAGAATGTTATCAAGGAGTCGGAGTTTGAAATCAGTAAATCATTCAAGCCAGCTGAAGAAGTCGAAGCTTCCCCAATCATTATGAGAAGTTCTTTAGTGTTTGGGAAAAGAATTCTACCGAATCCGAAAAAGATGGCATCAATTGCACACAAACGACATCATATAACAAATCTTACTTCACCCGAAAATATGGATGCTAAAAAGGCCAAATTAGTTAAGGTCATTAAAGTGGCAGGCACAAAGACTTCCCAACATGGATGGCATCAAAGACTTCTTCTGCTGGTGACTGCTAACTATCTTCAAAGACTTCTGCTATTGACTGTCCTCCATCCACTTCCAGAGGTGTTTATTGCAATGTTTGCCATCAACCATGGAAGACCAATACAATGCTGGATTTCTATAAATGTACTATCTGTAGGAAATGGTGCTGCGAGGACTGCTTCGAAGTAGAGCGCTGTTTTGACTGTTTAAACTGATTATTATGCATTAAAGGAACTTGTTTTTGTTTGTTAATGTATAGTTTATTTTAAAGTCATTCTTTAGCTTATTCACTATCTCTGGTTCATGTTATTGAAATATGACGGACTGACCCCAGCATGACGAATTGACCCCAATACATTCTTATTATCATTTCAAAATAAATTTGTTGAAAGCATACATTGTAAGTTTGAAGGAAGTTCATTATAAAATATATTTCTATGTAATAATAAGCATTTAAATACATAATTATCGAAATTCTATTCTTTTCATCTTTATTTGAATTCTTAAGTGACGAATTGCCCCCTATCTAGCCTATATGAATTCTTAAATCTAATGTTAAAACAAAAATGTAGTACAAAACTCTTCTCCGATGTGGTCTTATAAAGTTCCAAAAATTGGATTTTAATTATTCGCTATTATAGTCTTACTATCTTATTATTCAAAAAATTATATTTTTGTGATTAAAAAAAATAATTTCTTATTATTTTAGTGCTAAAAATATGCATTGACCATCTATTATTCATCATTATCAATAAAGTGTGTATGAATGTAATTCAAGGTAAGAACGACTTAGGAAGTGAATCGAAAGTTCATACAAAAAAAACTAGTTTTCGAAAAGGTATTCAAAGGTATTTTATATTATATATATACATATATTGTAATATTAATTATTGTACCTTATAACTATACCACAGGGATTTGATCATCAGTACAACTTACTGACTGTAACTCCTTTTTATTATTTTATGTAATTAACTGATATCCTCAAATAAATTGTATTTGTCAATGTGTACCAAATTCTGGTGCATTTTTTATGTAAAATGTTTGACCAAGGTCATCTGACAGCTCTCAGACAAATCTAAGTCGGGCCAAAATGTACATTTTACAAAAAAATCTATTCTGAAATCAAATATTGATCAAATTGATAAATATTTGACAGATGTAGGTATTACAAAAACTTCATTGCACTATATTATTCCGCATTTTGAAAATATTGATTTGTCCATTGAGTGCAACTTGAGAACCAAAACTTTTATTAATTCCAGAGAAAAAATCATATAACTGTGCCAAACTACTTGCTGAACATAAATAAAAAATATTCACCCAAAAAAGTTTTCTGTGCCCAAATCTGACTATTTCTGAAAATTCGATATACATAATTACTTAGATCGGTCACCAGCAACAAGCGTATCTCAATTTATCGTGGGTTAACTTATTGTATTCAAATAGTTATTTGTATTTATAAACTCGTATTCATAAAGCCTTGAAATATTTTATTTATTTAATTTTAGTCAATAAGACTTCTTAAATGACTAAATTATTCACGACTGTTAACTATACCTCTTTTTAAATAGGAAATATTGGGAATTTGATTTACTGATAAATTGATTGTAATCTCTTCAAATCTGGCAACGACACATTTTATCTGATACTTTCTTAGTGTGCCAAGTAAAAAAAATATACAAACTTAACCCAAATTGAGCTCTACTGAGTTTGGGCCTGGACTATGCATCAAAAATGGCATTTTTTAATTTTATGTGTTATCTACACATATATGGATGTATGTAGGTATTAACATGGGTCGACTAAACGTAGGTACATATGTATACGGAAATGCATACAATGTATGGTGAGACTGAAAAAATAACGTTCCATAGAGTAGGTAATTATAACTCTACAAAGAGCATTTTATACTACCAAATTGTAAATTTTACATATTATAAACAAATCGAATGTTTTGATTTCACTTTTAGTAAACAGTTGGTGGATAGAGTCCTCTTCTCTATATGTACAACAGTAACTCCTACAAGTTCAAGTAGGGACCCAGTGGTGCGGGGTATATCGCAGTGCCCTGGTCGGGGTTAAGACCGAAGGCCAACGGCCGATCCTTAGTGGTGAAGGCGAAAGAGCTACGACCTTGGAAACCAACGGCGGAAGAGTTCTCCAAGAAGAGAAATGACGGTTTACTTCAGCCAACTATTACAGAATGCAACGGGAAATCACTGAAATTATCCTCCCTAGTCAACTCATGCGATGGACAAACAAGAAACAATGAACATAGATTCGAAGGATGAGCTCCAGGTCTGACGGATCTCAAACTGCTACTGGGGAAGAGCAAAGCGGTAATCTAAGTACAGTTGGCCAAAATGACGCGACAGTACTAAATTCAGATATTGGAAGTACCACCGCTGATGTCGCCACGGGGAAAGGAAGACCACAGAACTGTTCTAATCTAAGAAAAATTAACAAAATCGGCACATGTAAAGAAGTATGTATGTTCACAGGTAAAATAGAAGTAGTAAAGCTTGAAATGGAGAGAATCGGAGTCAATCTTCTCGAGTTAAGCGAAATGTGGCAGTACTAGTACGTGAATAGCCTGCCAACTAAAACATATCTTTGATGCATCAACCACCATATTCCTCCGACACCAACCTCATGGATCGCTACGTATTCAGAATCTATGAAACGTCTGGAGTGGAATAAATTTGCTGATTCAAACCAAATTTAGGAAAACTGGAGATAATTCATGGCTAACAATGTTACCAACAAGAAATTGGCCAAGAAATTTGAATGCCTCAAAGAGGATCTTCTAGCTGTAGTCGACAACAATGGTGATTATGTGGTGTATATTTTTGAATTTTAATCTATTGCAATCTATGGAATGTATATTTGTAAAATTTAATGTATTGCAATCTATGGAGTGTACATTTGTGAATTTTAATCTATTGTAATCTATTGATATGTTGTAACATTGTAATCATTAAATGCCCATGTTTCGGCGGGATCACGAGAAGTCTTGCGTGTTCCACACTGAAACAAACCAGAATTTTCACATGGTCTGCAACCAGTGTGGAGATTCCACCTGAGAATGAAAATAATTATGTTTGCTTCAATAAAAATCATATCTGCCAAATATATTAATCAATTTTTAATAGATTTTTGTGGAGCAAAAATTAAAGTCTACTACTAAATATAAATCAAATTCTATTATTAGGTATTTTGCTTCAGATTGATTTTTTTGCAAAAAAAGTATCTACATTTTTGCCGAACCTCACTTTTTCAAACGGCCATCATTGTGAGCTTGGGTATCTAAACATTTTACAATAGAAATAGATTCCAAATTTCATGCTATAAATAAATGCTGATCCATAGTATGTTTTCCAATTTCAGTTTTTTAGGCACCGATACAATATACCTAGCACACATTCGTTGCTGTCATGTAATTATTGCGAATAAGGTCAAAAACGATGAATATATTACAAATCCGGGATTTAGCAACTTTTCTGGAAAGAAAAAACTGTTTTACAACTGATCTAATTTTGATACAATTAAAAGAAAAAAAATCTCATTTTTTCAGTCACCCTGTTATTCCTAATTTTATTTGTATCGTTACAAGTCAAAGATAGGTCTTTTCAAACCTTTAATCATCACCCAATAAAGTCATACATGGTCACTTGAATTTGATGAGAAATTTACTCAAAAAGACATCAGTTTAATAAAGTTTTGAAAAAATAAGTAGATAGACAGGATAGTTTAACTTTTGTTTTATACAAAGATACTTAAATATCGTTGGTTTTATCTCTTGCCGATTTCTACCTATTCAAAATTTATTTACAGTTATGAAACACAATTTGGTAACAGCAAATTCATTTTATTTACTAAATACATACTACATCATCTATAAAATAGGTTTTCCATTTACAAATATTTATAAGAGATCACAGATCCATCGAAACATTAAACATAACAAAACAATAAAATCAGAGTCGTAATACTAGAAGGTTGGGTTATGAACCCCACAATATTTTCTATAAAATTTAGCGCCCCTCTCAAAAAAAATTATCTCCGTAAAACAATGATCATTAACCATAGATCAAGAGACATTCAAGTAAGTAGGATGCGATGATGTGGACAGTTGAATGTGTGTTGTGGGGTGATTGCTTACAGTAAAGATTTCATTCATAAAAGGTACCAATTTTGTAGTCTTAACGATGATTTTTAAAGAAAGACATTACCAATCTTATTTTAAAAAAAACCTTAGTAAACCCAATTTTTATTGAAATTAGCTTTAATAAAACTGCCACAGTTGATGGTAACAAAATTATGGAGACTAACAAAACTAGATGAATACATGAACAAATTAGGAAAATATATGATCAAAAAAACTAAAAGAAATTCTGCATCATCATTGAAAGATAATCTAACCTTCTGCTAAGTACATAAACAAACAGAATGACTAATACAAATTGTCCAAAATTTCAATAAAAACACTAAACAAAACTAAAAAGCAATTTCTTCCAAAATAAATACTTAGGCATACCCAATGGCCTACTCATTTGATCGAAAATCATGCCCAAAAAAGTTAACCAAAATTTAGAATAAAAACTATCGAACAAGCAGCATTATAGCTATTCATGATATTGAACTACTTTTCTGACAATAAAATGAAGTATACAACTGGAACGTTTTACCATGATACTGTTTCAAAGTTTGGTCAATTTAAAAGGAATGTTTCTGATTGAAATATTGGACTATTTAATTTAAGCCAAGGCATCAATAATTTGACTAATTTGTCGATACATAACGAATTCATGAGGGTGTAATAAAAAGGCAAGCACCAAAATGAAACAATGAAATTATGTACATATAAGTTTTTGTGTGTCTGTTTTAAATAATTTGTATTAGGTAAATAACCGAAAAAATAATTCAAAAGTTTTAGAAACTATGTATGTATTATAATTCTAAACAACCGACATGCATACGCATAAATATAAAATCTTCACAAGTATTAAAAATTGCATATTAATATTACTCATATTAAACAAAAATTATGTATTAGTTTTAACACATAAGGAGATAAGGAGATATGATTACCATAAAAGTCTATATTAAATTAAGTTATAAAAAGAAAAAACAGATCAATAAAAACCTACTAACATATTTTCAGCTTCCTGGTCATGACAAAATGAAGGAAAACTAGAATAAGATTGTGGTAATGGTGACGAATCGTTTAAAGATTTCTGAGAATGAGGTGTGGTTCTAGCACTATTGCTAGTCCTAGTATTCCCACTACAAGATGTTGAATTTGAATCCTCGTCGGAATAACCAAAAAGAAAATCATTTCTGCACGATGAATTTCTCGCTTTGCTACTATGCACTGTATTGGCATGTCGTCCACTTAAATAAATTAACAAAGAAGCTTCACGTGCATAATCTAGTGCCAACCGATCTACAGAGTCTCGAATATCAGTTCGAGCTGTGCCAACATCCAACAATAGTCTCACCACTTGAGAGTGGCCTTCTTTTACAGCTAAGTGCAAAGCAGTGCTGCCATAATCCCCAGTTTGACAATTGATGATACGCAAGCACATTTTGTCTTTCAGTAAACCTTTGACAACCTCAATCTGACCCTGTGCAGCTCCCCAGTGCAAAGCTGTCCAACCACGCTTGTCCTCGAGAGTCACGTCAATTAAACCAGTGTCAATTAACATCATAGCTGTGGAAATGTTATTTGCCTTGATGGATTCAAACAAGGCTGAAGCAAACACAATGGTTCGTTTATTTATTTGATCAATTGCACCAAGAACCTTATTAGATCGAAGTGTATTGTTTACCGTTTCGGTTGTATTAGCATCAGACGAAAACGATTTGTGATATTCTATTAGAAAATTCAGTGTTTCTTGAGCGTCAGCCGCTGCAGCACTAGCTAATGGAATTCTACCATGTATATCTATGGCAAATGCATCAGCACCTTTAGCAATAAGAGAACTGGCACTTTCAGGGCCACAATTGAAACGAGCGCAAAGATGTAGAAGCGTCTCACAATAGTCGTTGATCGGACGATTGATGTCCAGCGTGCTGTGGTCGCTTTTCATCATAATTTGTTGCAGGGTGGTGAGCTGCACGTCAGGCAATGTATGAATACCATCCGTAGTGGAAAGTGATTGAACCAAAGCTGCTTCCAGAATTGTAAGATCAGAAAGCGATGGAGATATCGGGCCACATTTAGGACTTAGCGATGTCTGGAAAAAGAAATATTATGCAACACTGTGACATATGTATGTATAAAAGAGACTATACATACGTGAAAATGTCTATTTTATTTTGTCATTCTCCCTCTATCGCAAATCTCTCGAAAACAATTTGAGAGGCATCAGTAATTGAATCTACCAAATTTCATTGTTGTTCCTACTGATTTTATCAATGCTAGTATAGTATCTAATGGATGTGAGTGCTTTTTGATCGAATGTTTTAATCATAATAATTGATATAAAAATTATTTGAAGCACTGATATCCGATATTGTAAGGTATTTCTAGCATAAACCTCAATTCTACAGACCCAAAAATCCTCTAATCAATGGGCTCCTAGAACCAATATTTAATTTCTCTGCCATCAAACAGCATTTGATTTTTTTTTAATTTGATGGCTCACGTAATAATTTATTAGATCAGTCATACTAGTTTTAGAACAATGAAAAGTTTCACGGATAATGATGTATGCTACTAATGAAAACCATAATTAAATTATATTAATCAACTACAAGGCAATACTTGCAGTAAATTAAAGCATTTAAATAAAACCTAAGAATTCAACAGTAACAAATTCGTGCCTAATAAAAATGAACTTGATAATACTCAATCCTAAAGTCCATACCGATACAATATATTTTTTGTGCTATGGAAGCATAACATACTGGGGTCCCATCGACAACATTATATTATGTCTGCACGAACCTACAGTCTACACAAAATGATTGAGCAAGATTGTAGCAATGATCTTCTGGAAATGTCTAATGCATCAGAAAAATGGCCATCAACAACGCACTTAGAATTGTCACAGTTGTACAATATCTACGCCCACTAACCAACTCCCAATCCTGGCAGGCATCACACCTTCTCATTTACGTAGAGACAAACAACTTGCAACTTTGTCACACAAAGCTGTACAAGATTCAAACCATCTATTAAACAAGAAGTTACCAAACATTGCAAAGTCAACATTCGTCTCAAATCTCGTCTAACATTCAACAAAAGGGCAGAGAACTGTCCACTTGGAACAACGTTGAATTATAGATATTGGAGAAATGGACGATAGAATGGTAGGAAACAGCACATTGTCCACAGATGTTACAAATACCTAAACCATCACCTTCCTCGGCATTGGTGGACACGACTGAACCGAATCTGGACTGACCATGGATGCTTTCCGAATAACATCGTTCAAATGCGTCTCGCTACAGATCCTTATTGCCCTTGCGGAGCACAGAAACTTTCCAGATACCACCCCATCCAACTGAACAGTGGTTACACAACCTATCCTTCCAAAATTTAGTCCTTTTGCTTCCCACTGTTTCGTTGTATGCTAACAACAACAACATCTGTAGTGGAAAGGTGCAAGAAAATGTTGTTGAAGGGAAACAATCAAGGCCTTACTGGGAATATCAAAATATACTGTTAAAAAGTCACGTGATTCATCTAATTGTTATGAAAAATATGTAATTGGTACGTCACATAAAAATATTATCAATGATGAGCTCTCTTACTTTTGTAGGTATATTTCAAGTTAAGTACTCACATCAAATTTTGGAATTCTAATCCGGCAGACTTCTGGTGAAGGTTGCAGTCGTTCTCCCACAGTTTCCCCAACTGGTGGAATCCATGTTTTCCTCGATTTGACAACTCGTTTCTTTATTCGTCCATTTGCAATGACAAGAACTATTCCAACGACAAGACACAGTAGACCAATGGCGGTTAGTATGAACATCCACCATTGCTCATGTTCAGTTTCGTAGGATGAATAAACGGCAGAAACTTGTTCAATCCGAAAGGCAAACTTTTGCAATCCGGAACGTAAAAAGGATCGCAAGTCAGCTACCACTTGAGAAATGTTCTGATAACAGATATTTTTGGTAACGCCCGTTCGGTTCCTACCGATCATTCCAAGACAGTTTTCTTTTTGTTGTTTGACTGTTAACTGTACTGTCAACAATGCACCTTGAAAGAGTGTGATTTCCGACAAAGAAGTTAATTCAAATATAACCTTATTATCAAAAAGCTGATTTAGTTGATGTAGAAATTTTGTCTTGTACAATAAAAATTGTGATTTATTTGCATGTAATATGAGTTTCATAGTTCCAGGTATCACTTTCCATCTGCAAAAAAATATTGTTGAAAAGAAAGACGTCACAAAAGAGAAAGGACTGATTTTGTCATACACGGATTTCTGTTAGAAGTAGTTTTGAACATTTTTACATATCTTATCTCGCTGAATATGATTTAGAATGATAACAAAATTAGCTTAAATTCTGTGTGACTTCCTAGGCCATTTTTAAGCCAAAAATTAAAAACTACTTTAACAAAAATTGATTGCTCAACACAGCTAGTACTTGGTAAGATAACAACCACGTAGTTGGTTTCAAAATAATCGAAACAACTTGAAATTTAGAATCCTTTGGATGGAATACCGCTTTTGATCAGTGTAAGGCATCTAATTACAAATAGTTTGACAAATTATAAATCTCAAACTTGGCTGATTTGCACGGAAATTATTAGCGGTTTATAAAACAAACAAAAAAGAGATAAAACAGCTAATATTCGAAAACAAAAAATATGGTAAAAATCGATACTTTCAAAAACATGGAAGAAATATTGATCAATTATATAAAGTCTGCCGTATATACCAACTATTAATCGCTCTCATCCATTTTTAATTTCAAAAGTTCTTTTCGCGACAAAATACAGTAGCTTTTTTAAAAAAGGATGGCCGTCAGGGACGTATCAGACATAATCAACGATTTCAGAATATTTGAACCTTACAGTTTCTAGGAAACTAAACATGCTTTAGTCACTTACTGTTTGTCCCCAAGAAAACATTCCCCAGAATCAAAGTCACACTCCAATGAAGCACATTCAAAATCACACCTTCCATTAGCGGCTTTTGATGAACAATTCAAATGAGGATCACACCTTTTCTCATGCTCACACCGTCGACCTTGGCGATCTATAAAAAAACACAATAAGCCATCTTTAGACTAAATAAAATACCTAAGCTGGAAATAAATACAGATTTAGAATAAAGAAAGCAAAATCAATATATAGCCCGTGATTGCGGTCAACAATATAACTTTATTGTTATATACAGCCCCGCCAATTAATAGAGCCGCCCCCCTATCTAACTGCATGTTAAGTAAGTGTTTTATGAAGATTGTCACATTAAGACAACATTTTGAAAGAAGTAGCCATTTTAAATCTGAAACCTAATGGTTTTGAAGAATATTCTAAAAGTGAAAGATCTGTGTCATATTTTTCTTTTTTCAAAGGTTTAACTTTTTCTTTTTAAGTGCTGTACTTTGAAATGTAGAATAAATCTTTACTGCAGAAAACATAAAAATAATAAATAAAATCAGTCAAGCCTTCGACAGTATT
>JAUYWI010114828.1:0-10674 GCA_034780595.1 Parotoplana pacifica
AGATTATATAGCTTTTCATTCTAATTTTTACAAACATATTAATGGTCTCGGTATGGGTAACAATCTTTCTCCAATTTTAGCCATCATTTTCATGGATTTCTTTGAAAAGAAAATTATAAGTCATTCCCCTAACTTGATTTATTATTGGAAATGTTATATCAATGACATCTTTGTTGTTTACCTTAATCCCTTGGATGATATTCTTCCGTTAGCTAATTCAGGGTGTCCACACTACTTAACCAACAAAATTCATATACACAAGTCAAAATTTGTGTACAATATAAGGAGTGTATAAACTATAAACCAACAGTATATTGAAAATTAGGGCAAAATGTACATAATTTACATAATAATATGTGCTATTTTTATATATCGAAGCAGAGAGTCTGTTAGCAGAAATGAAACAAAAATATTAGGAGATATATTTGAGATCAAAAGCAGAGATATCTGTTAATGTAGTAATAATGTTTGGAATGTAATATTAAAAAACATGTCTCTTAGATAGAACAAAAATATTGGGAGATATATCTGTTAATGTAGTAATATTGTTTGGAATGTAATATTGAAAAGCATGTCTTATAGTATTAGTAATAGAAGGTCACATTATATGGCACCATTCTCAATTAACTTTCGCCTTTTCTTGGCATTCTCAAGGGCTTCTCTCAGATGTTCCTCTTCTTGCTTGGCTTCCTGTAGTGCCTGCATTTTATGCTTTCATTCATTTTGTTCTATTTTCTTTTTTGGTCTTCCATTAATTCCTGCTCGAGAGCTCTTGTGTAGCATGTTCTCATGCCTTTGTAAGCCTTGCAAATAAATAATACATTGATTTTATATAATGGAGTCAGAATCATAAGAGTTATATTATTTTGATCTAAGCTTACCTGTATCATCTCTTGAGTAATCATTTGAGGAATGGAGTGAACATCTTGAATGGCATCAAACAGTGTTCACTTGGCAACCATAGTCTTCTTTAGTAAGTTGTTTGTTGCTTGGTTTTTTAATGCTGAATCCACTTTCCATCTGGAAATGACAGACTAGTTTTTTTTAAATATGACAAAATAATTTCATCAGCTTACTGACAGAATCATTGGAACTTACACTAGTATTGCCATGAGACAAAACCAAGACCTTCTGTATCAAAACCCAGAGTGCATTATACTTCTCTTCCTTTGCAATCAGCCTGAAGTAAAAATCATCTAGTCTCTCTTCTGATGAATAGTTTGCAATAGCAGCTGTGCACTCCTCATCATCCAAAAATAGTTGGAATTTGTCAATGATGGTATCAATACTGATGATATCTGATGATTGAAGTTGGCTGTTTACTGAGAACAGTTGGACGAGTTTTGTGAGCAAGGACTTTGCTTTTTGGGGATGATGCTGAATGTATCGAGGATTAAATACCCAAGCCTATGAATAGATTCAATATACAATACAATAGATTTTAAAATAAATTATAAAATACAAAATGACAGCTGTAAAATAAATTACCTGCTGAACTACTTCACATTTTAAAGGAGATTGTTCCACTAATTTCTTCGACAGAGAGGAGAGAAATGTTGAGCAATCCTTTCGGAATTCGAGAACAAGCTGTGCACGTGATGGATTTGAAGACCTTTGTACCATGTCAAGTTCGATTTGAGTTGATACACCTAAATTAGGAGGTGACACGTAGTCTGTCTCAACTGCATTGAGGATAATAGTTGAGAGATCTTCTGGACATTTTGCTTTTTGAATGACTGATTCTTTCAAAAACCTATGATCAATTAATATATATAAAAGTAAGTAGCTGCAAAATATACATACTTATAAATGTTAAATTACCTGTGAGCCAAAGTGGTCTGAATGTCATTTAAAGCCTCATACAAAAATGGAAGCATTGGATCTCCTGTCTGGAAGCAGCACAAAAAGGGTTCCAGAATTGAACAGATTGAGAGAAAGAAATGTAGCTTCACTCTTAAAAGAGGATCACCAAATGCTTTTTTCAAGTTTCGAAATGAAAGAGTGTCTGATTGTGGTTTTACTATTTGACAGTATTTTTCTAAGTGTGGAAGAACAAGTAAAAATCTCTGCATGACCTCAGAATTTTCTATCCATCTTGTTCCACAAAACTTTTTTTGGAAAATATCTGAAACTGAGCTCTTCTGGCTGGTGAGTCTCGAAAAAAGTAGTAAGCATATCGAAGTGTCACATTCAAATCCCAATCAGTTTTTTTGTCCTGTCTGTAGAGCACCATGCACTATGTGCAGACCACAAGACCCAATATTCAAAATTCCAGGGTAGTCATTTAATTCATGATGGGAAGCCATTTTCTTAAATTAGGATCAATTAACATTGGGACCATCCATTGATATTGCTAGCAGTCGTTTTAGTCCAATTGGTTCCAAACTTTCAAAAAATGCTTCTAGTAGATTATCATCAGTAGCATTACTTAAAAAGCTTGACATGAAGTACTTTGTCACAACTTGTTTTTTTTCTTGATTCCAAAACTGCACAAGAAAATCCATTTGTCAATGCTGCGAAATTTTATTTAAAGCTTCATCAAAAATTATCACAAATTCTTGAGCTTGACAAATATCTGCAGTTAGTTTGCTTTAGAGAAATGGCAATACACCATAGCACAACAAATACGAGAACTTAGTACGACCTAGAGATATTTGATGCGCCACATTAGAATCTTCACAGATTTCACCTAGTAGGAATGACAAAGATTCAACACCTTGAGGAAATATTTGTTTTAACCACCAACAGCAAAAGCACTAATTCAGAACGCTTTGTCTTATTTTCTGAATCAAAATTCAATGTCTGATTTGCAGCTTTATTAACAGAATTCTGCTGTGGGTCAGATGTGTTAGACTTCAAACAATTAGTGATTGTTTGGCAGTTTTTATAGGAACTAATCCGAGCTACATGCTTACTGCCCTAAAAGAAGGTAGGTATATATTACATTTATAATTTTAATATAATAGACATTATACTAATGGAAAACACAATCAAATACAATTTCATACCTTTCCATGGGATACTACATCGCCTCTTCCTGAACATTCGATGGAAAATGTTATTTGACATAGCTTACATTTAGCTACATGAACATTGTTGGTTACACCTTCTAACCACGAAAATTCTTTTTCCCAAACGGGGTTGTACTTATTTTTGCCACGTGAAGAGCGCTGCATAACTAGCTACAAATGTTTAGAAATAAATAATAGTTATTAGTGTTAGCAGAAAGGCAAAGCAAAAGCAAAAATGAATGGTTAATATGAAATAAATATTATATATGTATGTATATACTTATGTATATATGTATATTATTAATACACAAAAATATATTCATCATGAAGTAAACATTCTACCTAATGACAGCTCAGCAAGCCAAGGTCGCTTGTCTCCCTGCATTCCTAATGAATGTGCTTAGCTACCAAAACTAAAAACATACTTGCAGAGTGATGGTTTTATAGTTATAAATGGTATATACAAAAATCTATCCAAGCACCGCAGGCAAAGTTTTTTTTAATAATGACATTGAAATTAGTAGTACATAATAAAAATAAAAAGAACTTACTGAAAAATTTGTGTACAGAAGTTAAAATTAATGTACCTCTTGAAATTTGTGTACATTTTGTCTTTTTACCAAAATTCGTGTATATTGACGTACATACACGAATTTTATGTACATGTGGACACCATGTTATAATATCCATATAAATTTTTTGTTGATAACCCTTTATGCTTGATAGATGTTTTTTCTGCACTCTGGTTGCCAGAGTTAAAAATACAATTTTAAAAAATTATATGATTGTTTAAAGTGTTTTTTTCTTGTTTGATGCCTTTAAATACAATTAGAATAAAATTTAGGCAATAAATGTATAAATAATTAAACAATAAAGCAGATATGAGAAACATAGAAATTGTTCACTTTAAGTAAATGTCTTTTTGAATCATTTCTTGAAGATAGTTTCAGTTCAACTGCCAACCCCTTCTCAACAGTTAAAATACACTTTTTATTAATAATATTGATTATTAGTTTTATAGAATAAATTTATGTATCCAGTTTGATGAGAGCATCCAATAATGAATTAGAGCCTCTATTTAATTGAGTAACAAGATTTCTGTTGCTGTTAATGGGCACTTTGCCATTTTCCATTATTTCATTTTAAAAGCTTCTTTTGGGCCAGTGATTTTGGCCACTCTAACTGGATTCTCAGAGCTTGACTGCCATTGACCAGGAATTTCTGGATGAGATACTTTTTCCAAGAAGTGAACAACTAAAAAGCCTGCTCCAATCGGCTGCTGTTGCAGGACCCCTTACTCTAATCATGCTATTTGTCATAGACTATAGACACCTTTAGGTACAAAGTACCAGAAATTTGGGTAAAAAAAACATTATTATATCTCTGATCAAGTAAAAAACATTGTATTGTCATAGTTAACAATATAATTTGCTTTCAAAATCCATGATAATCCATTGCAACTTTGATGTGGGTGTTCAGTTATTAACTGTCTTACTTGTTCAATCAATTCTAACCTTTTATTTGATTTTGGTCTTCCAACATGTCTATTGAAACTTTCTTTAGTACCATTTCTAAATTTTTGAACAAATGTATGTACTATCAGATAAAAGCTCACCAAATTCAGTTTGTTAATTGTTAATGGATCTCAGCAGCTGAATTATGATTCCTAAATAGTACTTAAACCATTAAATAAGTATCATACTTAGTTATTTCATCAGCCATGTTAAATGATTAATGAATTTGTTAAAATAAGATCTTAAGTTAAAGAAACACAACATAAACAGATCTATTTATGGTCACAGTTGTGGATTTTTTGATAACATCCAATGGCTGTTTTTTTCATAGCACCCTAATTATATCAACATATTTGACTTTGTACATTTTGATAAAAATAGCTAGATTTGCTAATTGCCCCTTTTCACATTTATCCAAATGTATTCATATCTTGGCAAATATGTCTCAAGAATATTTCATGGCTTTTTTACCCAAGCCACACATATCAAGAATACTACTGGTATTAGAGGCCTGCCTTCAAACCACAGTATATCCATCACTAGTAGTATCATACTGGAACATTGCTACATTCCAACATCGTCTGACACAACTTCAGCATGTTTAAATGACCACATGTAACTGCAATCGATGGTGACAATCTAATATTGCACTTATGCTCTCCTTAATACTTCTGCCTTTGGTTTACTCTTTGTACATAGCATTGCTAACTTGTTTTGAATTGTGAAAGAGAGAAGTAATGCTTTTTAATATATTGTAAGAGGTTTTCACTAGAAGTAAATACTCTAAAAACATGATTCAATAGGATTACAAATTAACAATGGCTAGAATTTTATGAAACCCAAGAATCAGCCTTTCTAATTATTGTTTTCTAAAACATATAACCATTTTGATTTACATGTATTGCATAACAATAATTCAATATAAATAGTAAATACATGTGAATTTAAAAAAAGTAACAAACTATTATTGATTTTTAATTATCCATATTAATGTATAAAGCAAGTACCGTGTTTCTTTTTGATATGTTGTATATCTGCATTGTTATGTAGAATGAAATCTTTATTGCAGCAAACATACAAAATTAAAATCTTATAAGCCTTCAATGGTACTACCAATACCATTGACATGAGTATAATTTAACCAAAAAGATGTGTAAAAATATGGCTTCAACATGAAACAATTTGTACACATCTACACTGATATTAAAGTCAAACTAAATTAAATGTGGTACTTACATTTAAAATAAATCTGCAACCATAAAGATCGACTTTTCATAAATTAATGATATATACTACAACCTAGGTATCTTTGACCATAGACATTGAACTGCTGGCTGACTGTACAAAGCTAGCATCAGATGTTAATAGAAATTTGTGTGATTTACAATTGAAGTGAACATGGCTTTGTTGAGTTATTCATGCTGTTCAGTGTATATTAATTTATAGATATATCTGGATATTTTTATAAAAATTATTATCTCTGGTAGTAAATTATTAATGCATAGAAATAGTAAATTTCTTCTATGGTTTTAGTAATGATTCTATTTAAAAATATGTGGACCTTGAAAATGCATTTTAATCACATATAATCTTTAGTTTTTGAGATAATTTACCATTATTATCTCTATAAATGAAAGCTGATTTTGTATTTTAATAAGCACAATTTTTAAAGATTCTGAATTTTACCAACTTGAGAGTTAGTAGCATTTTCTCTGTATCTTAGACATTTTATAAGTACTAAAACCATTGTCTGCTAGCTGCAATGGCACTTTACAACATTCTTTGATCAATGAATCCCATGTGTACATGTTTTGACTACAAAGGCAGTTCAGGTTTCTCTCCAACTTCATTTGAGGTGTTTATACATGGCTCTCTGTCCAGTGTCTGAAATGTTTTCTGGACTGCCTGCACTACCTGACCAAAATCAGGTGATAAGGAGATAGTTCATCCCATGGGTATAGACCAATATGTTGCATCACCAAATACTCTGACAGAGAAATAAGAATGTAGTTACTGGTCATTCATAAGTGAAATCTATGGTCAAACTTGGTGCAATATAAGTTGATGATTGCTACCAATGAATTTCTTCAAATTGGATATGCAAATTTGACATCTTTTATTTCACTCCTTCCAAATAAAGGCAGTTCAGGTTTCTTCAACTTCATCTGAGGCATTAGCTCTCTGTCCAGTGTCTGAAATATTTGCTGGGCTGTCTGCACTTCTTTACCAATATCGGGTGATAAGGCAATGGCTTGTCTCATGTCCATCGAACAATATGTTATGGCACCAAATACTCTAACAGAGGTTATAATAATATTTTTAGAGTAGAAATTCATGGTAGCCACAGACAATGCAACAATAAATTCAGAATGAAATAAAATACCATAAAGAGTATGCATTAATTGTAGTAAAAGTTTGGCAATGGCTATCTTCTCTTATGCTACAAGGCCTCATTTTACTTAAGAGTAGTTTGTTTAACCCATAAATGCCCAAGGTGTGTTTCCATTGAAGAAAACATTTAATAATTCATTTTTGAGGTAATATTTCAAAAATATGATTTATTTTTAATTCCTACCAAAATGCCTAATTTATTGCAACAAACAAAAATAGATTGTTCCATTTTATTTTTTAAAACAGAAATGTCTATTAGTGGTGATAATGGTAAAAGCAGTTTTTGTCTTTTGTGATGCAAAGATGAACATTGCATTTGTTGCAATAAAGCTGAGTAAAAATTGTTTTTGACTTGCACACATTGCACCAACTTCTTTGATTTTTGTAAACCAGAAAGTGATCCTACAAATCATATTGGATGTTATCTGATGATACCCTCCCACTGCTGGTACATTGTTTTTTTCGCACCAGTAAGAACATCTCAGAAATACTTGGCTGCCCACTTCATTTGTTCAATTTTACAAGATCTGCTGCCACTTCCAACTGAAATGATTTCAAACATGTAGCTTTCACACCCAGATAAAAAGAATGCCTTTTATACAAAAGCCACGCATTCACAAGAGCAATGTGAATAATGTGATGCCAAATATACATTGGCCATCTGTTACTGCAGAAATTGAACCAATCCATCGTCTACACCAGCCATATGGCTGTTGTATTCTCTGACAATGAATGGGTAAGATACAACAATATACTTTTTTCCCTTTTATCACATCTCTGAATTTGTGTAACTGGATCAAGGCTTGCCTGGCTGTTATCAAACCATTTAACAGCTACTATTTTCTCTTCCGGAAAATCCAATAGTCTGTAGAGCCTCGACCATTTGCCTGCATTACTTTTTCAGACTCAAAAGGAGAAAGTAATCCACCAGTAAAATGAAATCCCTTTTCTTGGAGTTTTATTATCAGAGGTATTCCAACGAAATAGTTATCTGCATAAATTTTGAATGGTACACCTTCAGGTATTGTTTCTACTAGATTCAACACATAATCACCTGTTACACCAGCTTCACTAGGCTGTTGTTTAGTTGAACCAGTAATTATAACTTGGAATCATGAACAATGCCTAACGATCTTGCTCTAGAAAAAAGTGTAAAATGCCATTTCTTTGGCTTTTTGTCATTATACTGTTACTTGTGGGTCCTTTGTTCCTTTGTATCATATTGAAATTTCATCTACGCATTGTTGCTCCTCCGGTTCTATCTTCAAACAACTTTCTCTAAACGCATCTAAAAAAGGTTTTAGCTTCCAAGCTCTATCCCTTTTTCTATATCACTTTCATTGTCTACAAAATGTAAATATCGACAGAGTAGTTGAAAACGATTTCTTGACATTATTTTTGCAATCGGCTCATAATAAGTAGGGGTTGCCCATTGTTCTTTAATGTTATTCATTTTCACTATGAATTACCTGCTCCATGGTTCAAAACATTGTGTATCATTATCTGGCTTATCAAATACGTCATCCCCAACCAAACTTTCATTCCATCTATAATATCAAATAGAATATCATCTTCATTTCTACACCAGATTCTTGTAAAAACTTCATCATTTAATTTTCGTATAGCTTCTACTTTTGCTTGGCGAGACGGTCTAATCTGTAAAGAATATTATATATTTATATAAATATTTTCATATTGACTCAGTATGTATATAAAAAACGATTTGACGTTGGCTTACTTAAAAAATAAAGATAATAAAATCATTTAAGTATTAAATATTCAAATAATATGCAGCATTGATAAGTTTACATTTAAATTATATGTACAGTTCAGGGGAAGATTAAATCACTTACATTTTCTTGGTCAGTCATGTTGTATTTCAAAAGAAGCGCCAAAGAATGAAACTAAACGGAAGATACTTTTGATTGCGTAAAAGTGTAGACAACGTGTTGCCAATATACTACAATGGATATTTGCTAAGTACATGCTAAAACAAAGGAACTGTCAACTATAGGCTGTTTTTTGAAGGCCAATTTTTCATATCTCTAAAACTACTGAAACAATTGTTTTGAAATTTGGAACATTTGATAGCAGAACTAACAAAACTATATTGCAATTACTTATATTTGTGGCTGATATATCTAATATTATTTATTTTGCAATAATTAAATTTAAAAAAACATTATATTAAATATTTGAGCAACAATATTCGGTAATTATAAAATTCTTTTCTAAAATATGGTATTCATATTTATCATCAATGTTGAAAAGTCTATATGTGAATAATCTATTTTGTTGACCTTATTGTAGGTCACATTTGAGTATCCTGAACATAGTGTTATTGAAAGGATATAAATAATTGATATAAAAATATCATTTTTGTTAAATTCTAGTCCATTTAAATGGGTGTTTTTAAGCCAGTCACGTTATCTATGACTTTGAATTTAAAAAAAGTTTCTGAAATAAGTTCCAACCATTATTTTGTTTCAAATCCAAAGCAGATAGTCTTATAAATATGGGGAAAATTGGCCTTTAAACTTTCAAATGACAAATTCCTTTTTAGATTTTATTGAGTCATGCAGCTTCATCTGGATAACAACGTGTATGACCAGTTCTGTTTCAACAAGTCTAGCTATAAAGAGAAGACTTCTGATGATCAGTTCCTGGCTGTTTTGATCCAACATTTTGAGGCCTGTCCCGCTACTCAGGACCTTTTCATTAGACAAGCCTTGTGGTGAGTATTGTAACTATGGAGATTGTAATGTTGGCAGGGGTTCTCTCCCATAAGTGGAGCCAGGCACATTTACTCGACCATAGTAGAAAAGTATACCGGTATATAGAAGTACACTGTCTGTATAACGAGACTGGTTGTCCTAGTTAATGCAATTATGAGACAACCCAAAGGTTGTCCCATACGATCTTTTAGATTTCTGAAAAATGGCACCTTTTTGTTAATTTCTGCTGATTAAATGTTGCCCAATAAACTAGTTATTGCAGATCAGTAAATATGACTATAATTCGGAAAGATACATGCTGTCTGAAATTCAAGTCGATTCTCCCACAATAGAAAATGTTATCTATTTAGAAGTCTGATTTATTTTATCGAATTATGTACTGTTTGCTATCGATTTTTGGGGGATTCAGTTTGGGTCGTGAAATAATGCTCCCTTTTTTCTTTTTTGCAGGCAGGACCATGACCACGTATTGGACGGAAAGAACTGTTCAATTGATTCTGTGGAGGTAAGCTAGTCTTCAGTGTTTCTTAGATTTTAATTTGTGTGCGTTTTTTTATTCTAAAAAAATAATGGGGAAATGTTTCCATCAAAAGTAGAGGGTAATATTCATTTCACTCACTTGCTTGGCTTTGTTTAACTGTGCATGGATAAATTTATGGCTCAAATGTCGCTTGTTCTACACCGGTTAGAATATCGATTATGGACCAGTGCATATAAGTGTGTGCCCGGTTTATTGAAACCCTCTCCAGGCACAATCATTGCACCAATATTTTTTTTAAACCAAAAACGAACTAGTAGGTATCCGGTCGTGAAGAGATCAAATAATTTGATTCTAGTCTTGATAATTTTCTGGTACTTTAATTATAATATTGCCTCATTTTTGAGATGACTGTACATAATAATGTGGCATGCTATACGAACGACTTTATTTCCTGACTGTATGTACATATTTAATGTTAGTCACCATGATCTTGGATAATATAATATAAAATAAAATGGACAAAAGATCAAAAATATAATGTT
>JAUYWI010114839.1:0-10674 GCA_034780595.1 Parotoplana pacifica
GGTCTAATATCAGACCTGTCCCCCCCCAAAAAAAATTATAGCTGCTCAGGTATGGTCCTAACTCTGTTGATTTGCTCAATATTCTGCATCTCATATTTGTCTTGGCACAGATTGCATGACCGGATGCCCTTTCTACCGTCAACCCTCGCCATTTATCCGAGATTGGGACCGGCAACTTTTGGATTTTTTTATTACCTACTTTATGTTTATCATTCAGGTAACAGCAACCCAAAATAACCATCAATTTGATTATCAAAAGTGATGTTTATCAAACATACGTTTTATACACTTATAGTAGGTATATGTAGTTTGATTTTAGATTTAATTCCCTATAGTTATAAATTTAACAGGCAGGTAGGTACTGGCTAAAATAGTACCTACCTAATTTGAATGCACTATTCGGATTAAAAATAAACACTAGCAGGTGGTATATAGTGGTTCTTGCTATAATGTTAAAATTTTACTCACCAATAAAGCAATGAGTGTAAACAAACAATTTATAACTTCTAAAGTAATTTAAATGATGATCATCAACAACATAACTCTCTAAATACGGAATCTACATATCTACTTTTTTCTTATTGGCTTCTCTCATAAATCGTAGCTTTGCTAACGTGTAATTTGTGGATCAATAGAAGAATTAGTGGTGGGGTGATACTATCGACTCGATTCAATTCTTTGTAGGTTGCAGTTCTGAATGTTTAGACTAAGGTACATGTAGCTTGTCGTTATACCTATTCTACCATAGAAGTCTACCTAGGGAGGTAGACATTTAATTGTACTAGTATCTAGGTTTGTCGACCTATCGCCATATCTCGATATAAAACTGTTTAACAAGGTGACGTACAGGCAGGATTATATACCTACATATTTGTTGAGGGGTGCGAATAATAAATTATGGACTTCTCAAACAAAGTTTGATGACAAAATTTTTTTAAAGCATAAGAAGATTCTAAAGTGTACAATTGCCCAAATAAGACTAAAATAGACAATCACCAGCCATATCAACTGATTTCTTGAACTTTTATTTCGTATACTCAGCAACTGTTGGTAGGGCCAATATGGCATAGCAACAAACTAACTTTGCTAACTTTAGCTCACATAGCTTTGATTTTATAGGTGTTTCTCTACATGAATTGTAGTTACTACAGATATATGAACTTTTATTTAACCCTCAAACGCTGTTTGGGGTAGATTTCTACCCCAACACGTTTATTTTTTCAAACAATACTCTTATCTTCAATTCCCGTCACTAGGATTTTTAGATAATTTTTCTAACATGTTATGATACATTTTGAATTGTTCAAATGATGGGCGGGGTAGAAATCTACCCCAAACGTTTGATTTGTTACAAAAATAAAAAGTAATGCTAAAAGTTGATAAAAATGCATTTAGCTTTACGATATTATGAAGTATGAAATTTATGAATGTAGTTACAATATGTTATATCAATACAATTTTTTTTTCAAAAATGTCCTCTATATAATGACATCCAGATAATAAATCTAAAGACACCTTGTTACATGTAATTTTCACTTCACGGACAAAATGTTGTGGACATACGTAATTATTACAATCAGCACAGCTTGTTGCAACTTTATTGTCCTTCTCCGAGGACACAAGTAACGCCCGACTAGGAGCTGGAGCAGCGGGTAAGACTGGCGCAGCGGCAGGATCGAAACCTAGAAGTGTCATTGAGGCTTTGATGGATTTGTTGAGATTGCCATTTTGTATACGCCGACGGATGAATGGTGTAGCTATTTCCAAAGACATCTGTTGCAAGAAAATACGTCGTTTTGAACTCTGTTGCATTAACCAATTAGGATTGCGAATTCAAAAGCATCAAATTTTGGACTAGAACTGAAGGCCATCTATTCGATTTGCGTTTACATGTATAGAGGGACATGTAATCAGCTAAGTCTACACCAGCTTTGTTAAGGTTATAGTGATCATGGTGCATTGAGGAGATGGTTTTGTGTATGTGCCAGTAATGTTGTTGTTTCAGAATGATAAAATACTGCTGTACCCACTTCTTGACGCTCTTTCAGTGCCAGGGGAATGCATCGTTTGTTACTTTTTGTGGTTCCCACATATGTCATGTGATATGAGTACGTAAGTCTGTAGTCACTTCCATGGATGAAAAAATCTATCTGCTGCAACATTACGGCAATGGAGAACCTCATATTCGATTTCTATTGGCTATTGTTTGAACAGATCACTATGATACGACAGGAAACATGTAGTAATAAAGTATCTATATAGTGATAGTTTGAATAAATACCATTTGTTTATTCAAATATTTTTTTAAAACAGCGTTCCAGGGTTAAATTTGGTCGCATATTCACGATTTAAAATTTGCAGATTATAAATAATATATTTTTTTAAATGGCATTTTACTATGAATAAATAATACAGGCCTGTATTGTTCCTCAAATGCTTCAATTTTCTGAAGCCTCCTCAAATTTCTTCATACTCATGATAATTTTTTTCCTTCTTATGACAATTGGTTTCTTGCTAAATGATTTTCTTCTGCCATTTCAATCAAAATGCCTCTCATACATGCATTGTATTCATCACTAATGGATCTACAAACCAAGTTTCTCAATCGTTTTGTGAAGCAAGAAATCATGGAAGCCTGTCTAGATGTTCGTGAAAACTTCAAACATGAATTATCCCTATGTAAAAGCATTCGATAGAGTATTTCATAGTGAAATTATGAACTGCTTGGACAAAATAGACATAGACTCTAAAGACAAAAGACTCATTCAAAACCTATATTGGAAACAATCAGCAGTTATACAACAAGTAGATGGACACTCCAAGCCTATCCCAATAAAAAGAGGCGTGAGACAAGGTTGCGTGATTTCTCCAGCCCTTTTTAACCTTTACACCGAAGAAATATTCAATGATATTGACCAGTTACCAGGATATAAAATAAGAGGAATTAATATCAATAATCTGCGATATGCAGATGACACAGAAGATCTCCAGAAAATTATGGATGAAGTCGACAAAACAGTGAGAATAAAGGCTTGAAAATGAATGTAAGAAAGACGAAAACAATGCTGACAACAATGTGATTGGCGCAAAGCAGAGAAAAGTGGCGGATCATGGCAGCCAACCTCTACAGGAGACGGTACTGATGATAATGATGATGAGCTTGAAACGAAAAGCAAAATCTTCATTAAAGACACAAATATATGCATATTTAATGAGTTGGTTATTTCCAATAACAGAATGAATATTACTGTCAAAAAATAGCATGTTAACAACTTCAAAAGAAAAATCATCTTCTTTATGATATCGATTAAAACAACTTCAACATCAACACTAAGAAATGTATCTCTTAATCCATTACTTTTACTTTGTTCAAGAATTAAAAATTTATGAGAGATTAGATATCTTTAAATATATCTAGAAAATTGACAATGCTAGGAGCAGCAATATAATCAATTATAAGAAAGTTTAAGTGTCAAAGAGGGATATAATTTAATAAATTAGAAATGTAAAGAAATTCTTTCCAGGATAACAGTACAGATCAGCAATAAGAAGACTAGTATTAATTTGATTAAAAACAAGAGGACCAAATAGACAAAAGTGTTGTAAAGAATAAAATCAAGGGCAGCACACAGGTCCGTACAGGTGAAGTAAAACTAATTCTTAGGTGGAATTGTTGGTTAATAAAAAGCTTTAGATGTGAAAAGATTGACAACAATGTAGTTAAAATTAGAATTTAAAAACATTTTACTTTTTTGGAATCTCAAAGACGCAACAAAGATTTTGCTCATTTGCAGGATGTTCTAGTGTATATCATTGAATTTCTATAGTCACTTACACCACAAATGCTTGAGAAGGAATTTAGAAATCTTCTTGATCGCTGCCAAAAGGTGATAGACGTGAACGGGATGTATCTGTGAAATTGTACCTATGTGATATTATTACAATCTTTATTATTACAATGACTTGTTTCATAATTATAAATACTAATCTTTTATGTAATGTGTTCATAATGTTTGGTTTAGAATACAAATGCAATTATTAACGGTGACTCTATAATTAATATATCGAAAACATTAAAAATTAATTATAAATTGTTTAAGGAATAATTTACAAATTGATATATTTCATTCAGAAAAGAGAGATGTGGAGGTGACAAGGACCACTATGGATAGAAATGTTTGGCAAAACATGATCTCCATCGCTCATATCAAGCAGTTAACCTGATGATGATGATATTTCCTTTATTTTAATTTCATAATAAAATAGATTTAGGTACACCATAATATAACGACAAAAGCATTCAGCAAAAAATTGTGATATTATTATTAGGTTTTAGACAAAAAATGTCAAAACATATGTTACTCACACCACAAAATAATTGAAATATGCATAAAAGTTTGTTAGCTAAAATCATGAAATAATTGAAATACACTCAAGACTGTTATTGCTCTTTAATTAATAAAAAATTCCATGAGCTAACTAATTTTTTCTTGTTTAAACACACCTACATAGATACTACCATTTTACATTTACGTTCCAGGGTAAAAATCCTTCTAAATGTAAATATAAAATTAAATTAAATGAATACACTATTTAAAAGTTACATGGATCATAGTTTTGAACATTTTATTATCTAACACTTAAATATCCTAATATTAATTTTGGTTAAAATCACATTTTTATAAAAAGCCGTATTTTTTGGAAACTGGATCGCAATTGAAAGACCTATAAGTGCCAGTGGAGATGATAATGCAGAACAAATGAGAAATGCTATTGATAAAAGTCCTACAATTTCAGGTCGACAATTTTCTCATCAAATAGGTATTTCAGTTGGCAGTGTTTCGAATATGCTACATAAAAAGCTCAAAGCAAATCCACAGCAGCTTGTGGATGGCTATGACCCCCAGACAACTAAAGAAAACTTACAACGAAAAAAATATTCAGTCATGAAAGTACATTTAATCTCAGAGGTATGGCACATAAACAGAACATCTATGTATTATTGGGGTATTGAGCATCCTCACATTCGTCATGCCACTATAAAAGCAATCACAAGATCTCTCACTGTCTGGGCTCTTATAGGATGTAGAGGGTTAATTCATTGGACGATGGAAGAAGAAACAATGAACAGTGAAAGATGATAGTTAAATAATGTAATCCAACCTTTGTTTATTTCATTGTTTACCAAGATGGCGCATCAGCTCATTATCAAATAGATGTGCGACAAACATAGGATGATAATCTTCCAGGAAGATGGGTTGGACGTAGGGGCGCGATAGAATGCCTACACGTCGCCAGATCTGGCAGTTTGTGATTACTCTTTATGGTCCTTTTAAAAGGCAGGAGAGAATTTGAGAACATTAGATGATCTGAAAACTAAGATTCGGGAAGAAATTGTGCAAATTGACCCCAAACATATCACTTCTGCATTTATAAATTGGATAATACGTCTTGGATATGTGAATTGTAGTAAATGGGCAACATTTTGAATGGCAGAATATTTGAATATTTGGAAGAGTTGTAAATATTATGTTTATATACTCTTTTACTGGTAATTATATATCGGCAACCTGGGGAGGTATTGTTTGACCAACTAATGTATGCTGTACCCATAAAAATAGGCTGGGTGTTAGGGCGAAATGTGATATATAGCGCTAATTTGCTATCCCAAAATTAACGCCATATCACGTATGTGAATTTTGCCCTTAGGATTTTTACTACCGTACCAAAAAAGTGCAACTTGTATTCTTGAAGTAGACATCGGCTGTTTTTTTTCTGACATAAAGCCTAATGTTATTTTTGTCCAAATTTAGTACAATACCTACTTGTAAGTAACATGGAATTTAGATAATTTTAATAAAAATAACATATTTAGATGAACATCAAATGTGTAGATAAAAGTCTCAATCACAAAACAGTCTGCTTCGTTTTCAGAAAGATATCTCATGAGAAGAAAAAACTAATTTTTAAATGGTAGGACTTAAAAATAAAGATTTGTTTAATAATAAAATTTGAGTATTACAATATTGCATAAGATAAATAAAATCACAATAAAAAGTTTGAAATTCAATAGTCAGCTCAAGATATTAACTTAACTAAAGTGTTGCCCTCTTTTTTAAGCGTTTATCTTTTTAATAGTACACTGGCTGCACACTTCACATATTGGCCCCAGCAAACAATCGATAATCGATTTGTAGAATTGACGAAGACAAATTATATTGACATTCCAGGCCCTTGTGCAGGGCGTGATACACCAAATATGCATGCAGCCAATGCAAGCGAAGGAGCAGCCCCAGTAGAGAGCCATGCACAGTCCACAAAGGACAGAGAGAAACTTGTAGCAGCAACTTTTGCTTCCAGTGAAGCATTTGTAAGAATTGCGCCATAGACAATCAATAGAGTGAACGCCGTCGGGTTCAGCCAAAATTTGTTCGTAGTTGCTCTGAAAATGGAAATATGTACCGACAATAGCGGGTGGTTGAAAAAAGAACAGAACCAAAAATTGACAACATGGATCAACATTTATTCGACTGATATACCTACATGAGAGTGAAAAATCCGATTATCTTTGTAATGAGGGAGATACACTACAAATTGGTGGTCCCAATGAAAAGGTCCAATAAGATTTGATTTAGTAAAATTTGAATTAGAACTTTTTATCAACGGTTTCTGCCTGTGAGTTTTGTTTTTGTATTTATGAAAACTCTACTTCATGATAAATCATCAGCTTTTGTCAAAACTGTACCGATTTTTATTATCCCTATATTTTTGTAACGTCATTAAATTACATTTTCTAGCTCAAAATATTTGCGAGGTTGATAAATATATAGAATTCATTATAGTAATTTAATTAGGTAATATCATAGCAGGTGTTTTAAAACAAATAATATAAGAAACACTAGGTGATGGTATAAAGCTACAAAAATTTTCTTTACAAATATTACGTCTATATGTTAAATTTATTTGATGTTAATACTTCGTCGTCACAAATGGGGGGGCGGTGTACACCTCTTTAGACATTTTTTAGAATTATTCAAAAGAGACGCCACCAAATTCTCTTGCGCACCTTTTAGTGAAATTGTTTTTGATCATACCCCCCCCCCCTCCACTTAAGGTTTCGTGACGGCCTTTTGAAAAAATGAGGTTGGTCCAAATTTATAAATAAACTATTTTTTGAAGTCAAATAATGATAACATTAGATACTACAACCCCGACAAGTAAAAACGCCAATTTCAAGTCTGAAACCTAATGGTTTGAAGAATATCTTAAAAACTAAAAGTTCTGTGATAAACTCACTTCATTTTCTCTGTTAGACTTTTATTGTATAAAAACATTTTTCTCAAAATAAAACAATTAGAAAAAAAAGTTTAAAATCCTGAAAAAGAAAAAAATGAAGGCAGATCTTTCACTTTTAAAATATTTTTCAAAACTATTAGACTTCTAATTTGAAATGTTTGGTTTCTTCTTCCAAAAAAGTTGTCATAATGTGACAATCTTCATAAAACACTTTTCGGTGTTGTTTTTGGTATTTACATATATTACAGATATACTTATGTTAAAGAATTTTGAAATTATTGATGTTTGTGACAAGGGTGTAAGCTGAGAGCCATGAAAAAAAATCGATAATAGTTATTTTGTAATAAAACAATGCATCGGTTAGAGCTTAATTTAAAGAAAATAGTTCGCCTAAATTTCATTCTAAAGAGCTCCAAAAAATGCATAAAACAATGTTGCCCCAAAAAAGTTATTATTTGTTTGTGTAAAGAAAAAGCCCAAAATATGGATTTAGATAGAAAAAAAAATCTTTTGCTAATAAGATTTAAATAATTAAGCAAAACTCCCTTCAAATTTAGCACATATAATTTTATCTGATATATTACTAGTGCGTGTCAAGTAAAATGTTAATAGTCATCTAAAGTCTGAAATTGATGTTCACTTATTTTTGGATCTGAATTGTCAAAATTAAAATTTTTACTACTGAAATTAACGAAAAACCACTACAATCAATGTAAGAGAGCATAATAAGCAATTTAAAACCATTTTGAGGCATATCTCATTAGCCATAAAATTTAATATCAAGTTTCCAATAGCTTCCCAATAACAATTCTCAATTTTGAGCAAAATCAGAGATTCCTTTGGCATTGAGAGCCAAAATTATGTTTTTTTTGTCGAAAAAGTTGACATTTATTATATTTTTTTAAAATAAATAAGAATTATTATTTAATTTTAATTTTTTGGACTTATTTATTGGGCGCATTATGGATTCTTTATCAAAAAGTTTGTTGATGAATCTTTTCAAGATACCTGTGTACCAAATTTCAACTTAATCCATCAACGGAAAGTATGAAATCGTTACCATTTGATAAAACTAATTTGGTTCTACAAAACCTTGTTTTCGTACTTTTTCGCGTTTTGATCAATATTTACCCCTCATTTTATACATTTCCTCTAAATATGTTTTTTCTATCTCTTTATTTACGCCATCTTTTGTTAGTAAATTGTTTAATATTAAGAATGTCATACTTGATAATTAACCTCCAAGACTATGTTGGTCCCCTCGAATTTGATTTATATAGTACGGCTGGGAATTATTGATATTTCATATTTAGGCAATTGTGATAGATATAAATATCATTATTTAGATTAATGCAACTGATATTAATATCGTTCAGACAATAAATTATTTTTGCAATCTGTTTTTGTTGCTGAAATATTGACAAACTTATTTTTGTCAGTGATATAATTCTAAAATATGACATTCATATCAATTATGGTGAGTACTAAACCAAAATGTGAAAAATCAATATTTGTTGGCCCTACTATAGAGGTCAAATTCGAGGAGACCAAATTTAGTGTCGTAAGAGAGTTAAAAGTTCTTCTTATAGTTCATTTCTAGTTCATTCGAAAATTGATTTTTTTGGCCATTTAAGCAGGTCCAACCAAAGGTCACTCGGCTTATGACCTTGAAATTTTAAAAATATGTTTCACCTATAGGTTCAGATCAATGTTCCAAATTTCAAAGAAATTGGTTGAATATAAAATAAATTTAAAAATTAATAAAATAAATGTATGCAAAGGTCATTATAGATTTAAATGGTCAAAAGAAAAGACACATCTAGACGTTTGGACAAATGAACTAATGTATATCTTATATAACAACCATGGTTTTGCGTCTAAAGAAAAAAAACGGATTTTACCTGAAAACGTGTGTATACTGTACTGGCTCACTATGAATGGCTTCCTACAATAAGATGTTTTACACATCTTGTACTACTGATTAAGCCCCTTATTTTAAAACAAACCTCATTAAAATTGATTAAGTAGTTTTCAAGTTATGGGCTTCAGAAGTTGATTTTTCAGCCTAAATACACCCCAATTCATACATAATAGCCATTTCGGGCTATTGATAAAAAACTTTTATGGTATTTAAAAACTCAAATAGACCAATAAAATTTATGAATGACATAGGCATATTTCACTACATCAAGTTATATTTGAAAATTATAAAAGTGTGTAATCACACAGAATACGTTAAGATCATTTGTACACACAACGTTACTTAGAAGTATTCGAACTCACCATAACATGACTGTTTAGTTCGTCGGGGTCCCGATTTTCCAAATCACATTCGTCGGCCATTTTGGATTAAAGGAGTACCAACACCTATTAACTAATATGATGAACTTGGTAGGTATGGTGATAGAAATGTAATAAGTGTAGAAGTATTATATAAATCTTTTTCTATATCTGTCATATTTGTTTTGATTATTTTCAAATATCCAGGATGCGACAACACGGAAGCCGTGCTTTAAAACTTTCAATAGGATCAGTAGCCTGTGGATGGAGCAGAATTCACAGTTGATATTCTACCTTTATATTGATCAAGTAAGTGATTTATTAAATTTCTTATAGTTAGAGGGATGCAGTCGGGATATCTACTGCATTTTCTATAATATTAGCCCTTACGACTATAACAGGAGAAAAGCCAGGCAATCTGTGATGCAAGACACGGCCATTTAATAAGGGCAGTTTGTGGGTAGCGGCTTGGGGGTTGAATCGTTATATTAAAACTTTTATAGAAAATGGTTAAACATCAGGTTTTGTTTCACTATAAAATTTATGGACTTTCGAAATTTATGCGTTTTACAAAACAATTTTTTTAGAATTCATTTCCCAGCAAACTCAAACTTGTTCTTGGTATAGGGTCAACACAATAAAAAGTTAATTTAAAATATTTTAAATAATAAGAAACAACAGCTGGTATGAGGAAAAGTTTCTTCTGACTTTGAAAAAAGAAAATATTGTTTTAATACTTTTTGAATCTCATTTGTTATGGGTTGTGTTGAAATAAACCAAGGTCCAACGAAGAACAGTAAATCATTTAATAAATTTGTTTAATTTATATTGCAATTTGAATGATAAGTTAATTAACGTTAATAGCTGTATTGATTTTCTTAATACCATCTTGGGTTCCAATCTGTTCACACAGTTGTTTTGGGTGTAAGGATATCAAAGTACAAGAATAATAAAACTTGGTGTAGGATAACAGGGTTGAAAAAAATTAACAAAATTCTATTAAACAATAGTCAACAAGTATAACTTAGTTTTATTAAACTTATTACATGTACCAAATAATAAGTTATTAAACAAAATTTATTAGAAAAGATGCTCAAT
>JAUYWI010114850.1:0-10673 GCA_034780595.1 Parotoplana pacifica
ACAGAAATTTTCTAATTCATTATTGATGACGCGAACTATCCCACCCCTCCGAAATGGAATTGAATGTGTTCCATTGCTGGTATCAATAATGAACTGTCATTTATAAAAAATCAGATAAACCAGACAATTACAATAACGTATGAACATTCAAAAACGTTTTCTCAGATAGCTTGCTTGTATATTCTAAGATTTGTTCCTCATTTTTAATCACTTGGGAAATAATTACAAGTTGCGTAAGACAGTAATAATAATATTTGTTTTATTTTATTCATTACAGAATTGGGATCCAGAGCTCTTTCGAGATCTAGCTGGATACCTAATAATAAAACTAAATACAATCGTAATTGGGAATATTACAGTTAATTACAATATTGTTCATTATGATTACCTTCGTGATACTTGTTATTTGGGGGGGGGGGGAGAAATATATCACGTTGTATAAAACAACCTGTGACTTTTTTCATTATTGTCTGTACTCTTCACCCAAATTATTTGATAAATGGAAACTGCTATAAAATTATTTCTCCTGCACGTCTCTATTATCACTTTCATATCTCGCTTATCCACATCCATATATTTTACATTTGAATAAAATACAAAATAACAATTCTTGTGTTCACTACGCAGTATAACAAGTAATGGAAGTTTTAAATTTGAATATATCCATTTTTATTTTTTATATCTATTCGAACCAGACATTTATTCGAACCAAATACGTATTTTTGAACACATCAATATGTACAGCCTGAATTTGGTTTAATATCAAGCCATTGTATACAAATACGCCGTATCGTATGATCTATGGTATACTCTATGTTATAGTTGATATAGATATGTTATAATTTATGGTATTGTCCGTGGTATAGTTTATGGTATAATTCATAGAGTAAACATTTTGATTGTATGCACCTGTGATTTTACAACTACCGACTATTATTGATAAGCAGAATTCAAATTTATAATTATTTTGGATATACATAATTATTTAAATTTAAAACCTTTGATAAATAAATATTTTACATAAAACTGTATAAAAATTTGATACAAAAGAACACGATTATTTTTTCAGTAGACAAATAATTATATAAAACAGAAACCAAATTTGATTAAAAGAAATAACAGAACACAGAACACAGAACACATCATAAATCTATAATTTATACAATTGGAATCAAATGAAAGCAGAAGTCTATAAACAAATATCAATTACAATATCTATCTACAGAATTATTATTTGAATTTGTAGCGTCTAAAAGATAAATAGTATAATTTAATGTATAAAATGGTAACAAAAAATCCAAATTTAAAAAACTTGTTGAATTTTTGTAATTAAAATTATATACTACTTTTAAGCGACACTATAGGCAAATTTATAAAATAAACACGGAGTGGGTTCTCTATGCAGTGTTACTCTATGGTATAATCTATGGCATAATCCAAGGAACTGGCTGACATCGACAGAAATGTAGCTGGAATAATTATTTCAAGTGTGTGCTTTGTATGAACTCTGCCTTATTATCCGTCATTTGTATTTGTTGTTTCATGTTTCTCTATGACATAATTACGATGTAAATACATATTATGAGTAAAGATAATATATATAATAAATCTAATGTAATGCTATGGTATCGGCTATGGTATAATGTATGGTATAATCGATCTTATAAGTTATGTTTACCTACGGGGATAGAAGAAAATACACTTGAACATTTTTACAAGATATTTCAGATAGCCAAGTAATTGACACACAATTTGGCTCTTTGCTTGGCTGTTTTACTTCAAATATAATGGTGAGTGGGGCTTCTGTTAGATTCCCTAGTGATGTATTCAAAGAAGCATTTTAATCCATTTATAACCAACAAAGGTTTTTGGTGACAATTACTCCGTGTCACCCTGGACATTGTATTTAGTAGCTGCCCAAAAGTCTGTCTGAAATACTTTGTTGACGTAGACAGAGAAAAGAAGTCCAGAGTTTCGACTGCGTAGTGTATATAATGATGTTCAAATTATGCCATTATTTCACATTTATTATGATGGCTGATCCTGCAGTTTGGTAGAAAACGGAATGTTTCCGCTAAAAAATGGAATTTCCTCCTCTCTAATGTTATTAGGTCCGCAAACATAAGTTTTTTTATTATAACCTTTCTCAGAAATTTCATTTTGTAGATTTATTGAACAATTCGATATCTACAGATTTTCAATTTGTCTATGAATCTCCATTCTATGGAATCTTTAATTACGAAAAAGAGCATTAATGGATCTTGTTTCGTTTTGTTTAAAATAGCAAGATTCTGTTTTAGCTGTAATAATATTCCAAACTAAATTTGTAATAAGATGCTTAGAATCTGTCTATTAAGGTACACAAAAAGTGGAGTTGAATGATTGTTTAGCTACGTTATAGCAAACTGTTTCAACAGAAAGAAGAAAATAATGATTGTTTTGGTACAAAGTTAGGTTAAAGAAAAGCCGGTTGTTATGCGGGAGACACACTCCATCTTTATTTGTTGCTAGTTGGAGTACAATGGGCGTTCTTTGTAACATTTTTTCTTTAATTTATACAAACCTAAAACTCATAATGAAGAAAAGAAAAGGTAGTGGTACAAGAGCTGTTTGGTGAGAACACAAGGCTATCAAAGTTAAATAAGAGGGGCTTACAACATACGATCAAATCAGCAAGAAATGGCAAAAACAATCAATACAATACAACCTCCACAACAATGATAATGTACTAATGAACTAGTAGATACTAACACAAACAGAAATAGAAACAGACAAAAAAAAGCTAAATTTTAGAGAGACTCAATCGATCTCAAAATGAAGGAGGTCCTTGCTATTAGCGATAGATTTCCAAGTTCAACTTGTTTATTAGTTATTGGTTTTAGGTTTTCAGTTTGAATGTTTCTTTACTCCGTGCTTCATCGTTACTTTTTGTTTATATTTTTCTGCTTTTTCTTTAGTGTTACCAGGTTTTTCTGTTCTTTTTTTCTTAGTTTTGTTCTTTTAAGCCTCTCTCTGTTTCTCTCATTGCTATTATGTTATTGAAGTTTTTTTTAATCTTCTCATTCAAGTTTCGTTTTTCCAATCTATTTTAATTTTTAGTTTTTAAATGTTCAATTTTTATTTCGCTGTTTATTTTATTGTATAATTCTACTTCTATTGCGGTTCTTTTTAGTTCATTTGTAAATTAGCATTATTGATTCCTTTTTTTGTCACTGCCTAGCTGATGAGACCCAACAAGGCCGAGACAGCTATACTGGGCTATCATTTTCGAGTAATATAGATAAGTAGTATATTTTTATCCAAGTATACTTGTTTTTTTATTATTACTCTTAAACAAATTTGAATTGTTTTGTAGTTTGTATTTTATTGTTTTCTTTTTTGACATTGCCTTTAGGCTTACATGTATTGCGTAATCACTTATTTATTTCACCTCACAAGCGATGTGTTCTCATTAAATAATTCTTCTACCTAAACTTGAAAAGAGGTCTGTAAGAAGAAACGAAAGATCGTAGCTGTTTGCTTTTTCTACACCATCTTTTAAACCTAATACTGTTGCAGTCCCAATTTGTATAATAATCACATCATATGTCATAAAAATTCACACGCTGATCACAGGGTATAATACATTCAATTTCATTCAAGTCCATTAAATGATTTATTATATGACCAAAAAAGAAACAGCGGAGGTCATCTGAAAAGAACTATGCTATTTTTATTGGTTTCACCTACTCTATGGTATGAACTATGTTATAATGTATGGTATTGTATATGGTATAATCTATGGTATAACCCACAGAGTAAATATACCGACATAGAGTAACCACTTAGACATTTTGAATGTATGCACCGGTGATTTTACAACTACTGACTAATATTGATATGCAGAATTTAAATTGATAATTATTTTAGGCGACACCTAAGAAACAGTAGTATGCAAAAATTAAATTTTGTTTTTGATATACAGAGCTATTTGAATTCTAAACCGTTGAAAAATAAATATTTCATATAAAACTGTATAGAATTTGATATAAAAGAACACTGTTATTGTGTGCTCGCTCCTATATCTTTGCTAAAAGTGCAGGCTGACGCTAGTCAATTATGTTTCAAAACAGCTTCCCAAACTGATTTTAATACCACGAGACTATTGGGCCGCTAAGTAGTAACGAAATGATTACAAAACAAGTTTCTAAAATAAATATTGATAGCCATTATATTTGGATAAAAATTTCTATGTCTCTTTGTTTTGATTTCTCTACTTTTATGCTGATGGATTTGAGCTTGGTGACAAAGGTTTCTTAGCTATTTATGTTAAATGTGCCCCCTGATTAAAGAGAATGATAATTACCAGTTCTTATTAAATCCATACAAACCTCTTCGGCCACAGAAGTGTTTTGTGTCACAAGAAATTTGATTATAGATAGTTTTATAACAGATCTACCGAAACTTGATGTACCCCATTAATAAATGACAATCAACATTTAACAGCTGATTCTATCCTTACATGGAAAAATTAATGTAAAAGAAAAATGAATATTTATGAATCACTCCATTAAGGTTTTGATAAGTAATCTGCATATTCCGTTCTGGTTTAAGGGACCAAATAAAGAAGCTTTTTATATAATATTCAATTTTATTTTGAATTTCTTTTAAATTGAGGATATAGTCAACGGATAAATTCATTCTTTAACTGTTTTTTAGCTGGTGAATCAAAATTGATTAATAGAAGAAAACTCTGTATTCTGGAGAATAACATGTAATTCCAATTCAATGATCTAAAATGTTTCCTACATAAAGTGTTTAAAAGACTGTTTTCAGGAAGTCACAAGGAAGTGACTGGTGATAAGATTTTTGAAACTTGTGAAGATGTTTTATGTACGTTCGTATAAATGTCTCCAGGTGGTATTTACTTGGTATTTTGTGTCACGTGTAATAGTTATTGTTCATTCACCTATGGACTACTCGAGTAATGTGTTGGTTTAATTTTCAATTGAATTTACAGACATTGGGTCTTAGGGCAATACCTATATATTTTTAAACATTGTTTTTAAATTGAAATAAAGTTCTATTTTACTAAATCAAATGCGATTTTGACGTAAAGATATGTCTTTATCGGCTATCAATTCAATTCCGATGGCGTGTTTATGGATGTCGTTGGTCCTTGTATAATACTTAAATCTAATAATCACATGTCAATAAAAAGTAAATTTGTTCTGATTTGTAATTGCAACCATCATATTATGAATTGGTGGGCAGGTGTACGAATTCAGGAGCGATTTAAATCATCTAGCAGGACATTATTGATATGCATATGTCGCCAAATTCATAAGAAAGAAAATACCAGTTACAGTGGGATATTGTTAACACATCTCGGAAGAGTCCGATTTTTCCTTTCTTTAACTTATCAAAATATCGTATTTATAGGCAATCTAAGAAATCCCTCACATACCTTGTTAATTTCAAAAAATAAATTTAGGTACGACTTTGGGAAAAATAAAAATCAGAAGTAAGTTACTACTCTATCAGAAATATTTTGAAATTCTGTATTTGATGGTTAACCTGATAGTTCGAATTTTTTGGGGAAAATGACAATGCAAAACATTTTATGTCAATAGTCTAAACAATTCGTAGATTTCTGCATACTACACAAACTAGTCATCACAAACACAGTATTTGAACAGCACCAAAGGAAACGGTACACATAGAAAAGTCCAGGAGATAGATTTTGATGTCAACTTGACTACATTGCAGTGAGACAACGATACAGAAATAGCGTCAAAAAATCATGCAGCTATCAGGAGCGAACTGAGACAGCGATCTCAACCTTGTCATCATAAAAACAAATATGAAATTCAAGACAAAAGAAACTACTGAAGAAAAATTGAAAAATGGTCGCATTGAAACCAACTACGCATTTCAAGTTGAACAACAGTTAAACAATATTAATTAAGAAATGTGAACAATAAATGGAACCAACTGAAAGGAAAAATAAGAACATCTGCTGATACATAAGAAAAATCGCATCAAAGAAACCCTGGATTAACGACAAGATGATAGAGAAAATACAAGAAAGACGCAAGTGGAAATCAGTCAACAAGGAAAACGGTCGACGAAACTACAGAAGACTACGTAATGATCTTAACAGGGAAACACAAAAAGCAAGAGAAGCATGGTGGCAAGAAATATGCAGTAATATTAACGATATGGACAAAAAGAGAAAAAGCTACTTAGTGTATAAAAAATACGACAATTAACAGAAGAAAAGAAAATGCATGACAGAAGAACTGAAATAAAGGACAAGAATAGAATTTTTCTAACAAATAAGGATGAGCTATTGAATCAATGGAAGACATACATAAAGAACTCTACAACAAAACGAATAAACCTGCGCAAAACGATCTCAACTACTAGAAGAAGAAGAAGAAACTGTCAATTACGTCTTCAGAGGACCATCAATATTACAATGTGAAGTTGAAGAAGTTGTTAAACAAATGAAGACTAAGAAAGCAGAAGGAACAGATGAAATACCAGCAGAACTACTTAAATCCCTCAACTCAAAAACAATGAAAATTCTTACTGATATTTGCAACTCAATGTTCGATCTAGGAAAAAAGATTTCAATAAAACAATTATGGTACCATTAAAGAAGAAAGCAAATGCAGTAGACTGCGTGGCCTACAGAACAATTAGCCTGATATCACATGCAGCAAAGAGCATGCTTAGAATACTAACGAGAAGATAGAAAGCAAAAACAAATACATACATTGGACAAAGTCAATTTGGATTTAGATGTGGAAGCTATAGGAACAATGTGAACAATCATCGAAAGAAGCCTTGAATATGATAATGGACTATATATGTCTATTCTTCATTGACTTTGAGAAGGCATTTGACAGGGTACATTGGATAACACTAATGGAAACACTCAAACAATTAGGAATTGACTGGAAGGACAGACGCCTCATTCAAGATGTCTACTTAAATCAGAAAGCAACTGTGAGAATAGACAATAAAGAAATAAAACCAGTAACAATTGGACAAGGAATAAAGCAAGGACGCCTACTAACATCGCTGTTATTCTCGATATACACAGAACGTATGGTGATAGAAGCAATTAACCACATACAAGATGAAGCAACAATATGAGGAAAATTAATTAAAGAAGTGCGATTTGTAGACGATCAAGCAATGATAACAAACTGAGAAGAAGGACTACAAAACCTTGTAGACAGCTTAAATAGAAAATGGAAGGATTTCAACATGAAAATAAACATAAAGAAGACAAAGGTAATGCGAGTTTCAAGAAATGGGCAAGATCAAATAAACATTACACTTAACAATCAACAAGTTGAGCAAATCAAAACCTTCAAATACTTTGGAGCAATTATAACATTGGATGGAAGGTGCAGTAACGAAAATCCGCGCAAGGATTGCAATGGCCAAAACGGCATTTATAAGAACTAGAAAATTACTAACATAAACAATACGACTAGAAACTAAGAAGAAAATCGTGAAGACAATTGTATAGCACTATATGGAGCGGAAACCTGGACATTGCAAAAAAACGACAAGAAGGAAATTGAAGCACTATAAATGTGGATTTGGAGAAGAATGCAACAGATAACATGGAAAGACATGAAGACAAATGAAGAAGTACTACAACAAATCAAAGAAAAACACAGCATATTTGAAACAATAATCAGAAGAAAGAAGAATTGGAGAAGGAATTCTAAAAGCAATTCTGGAAGCTCGATTTCTAGGGAAACGTTAAAAAGGAAAATCAAGAAAAGGGATGTTAGAAGAATTCGAACCAAATACCTCTAGAGAATTGAAGGACCGGACAGTAAAACGAGAAGGATGGAGAAAGTGGATGCCATTAAATTGAATCTGCCTAATAACTGATTCAGCAGAACAAACTATAGATAGATAGATAGAGAGAGAGATAGATAGATAGATAATGATCATTGGCATTTTTATTTGAACACCAGCTTTAAATTTTAGGTTTAAATTTTTTTTAGAAATCTTTCACCTTCGATAATATGAAACTTAAAAAAATATTTTCATAAATTTTTTTAGTTCGACAAGTTAGATAAATAAAGTATTTTAAATATGGTACATAATTGATAAGGTAATATTTCAAACAATTGCATTTGTCGACCGGATGTTTAAATAATTCTACATTAACATGGCAGAAAACTGTTTTCTCAACTATGTATAACTAATCGTCATCTTATTGTATGTAGCTTGACATAAATGTATATACATGTTACTGATGTAGTAATGGTTTCATTTGAAGTTTAGAAATACACACAAAATGAATGCCGAAGCACAAAGACAGGAAATGCTAGTTTGCAGATTAATTCTTTAAATTATAAATAATAATTCAAACTAATTAATTTCGATAGTTTTATACATATATTGATATTATAAATAAAATTCACCGTGTGCAGGTCAGCCTCTAGGGTGCAGGTTTCTATAACATCTCACCTGACAGAAACAGAGTTTGATTATGGTATGCCTATTAAATAAACATTATGAATAATGTAGCTAAATAAGTCTGTGCTGAACTTGTAACTAGGCATTTCATAGAATTATCTATACATCACATTAGTGATAACATACAACTCACAATATTATTAGCAGCACATATGATTTAATAATCAGAATAGTACGTCGTTATGTTTTATTACTTGATGTGTCCTTGTAGTGTGTGACTTTAATTACTATCATAACCGCTAAGCTACATGGATGAAATTATTGCTGAAGACAACTTTTGTTCATTTAAATTTATTTGACCCGACCACAGCCGTGTCAGTCAAATAGTTTTGGAGGTTTAGTCATTTGAACTTTGTTTTTTTACAAAGTATAAAATTTGAAATAGACGCTTTGATAGTTTGAAGAAAATTACATAATACATATGTTTCATGATTTTTGAGGTGACATAATCAGTATTACCATAGAGTACTGTTTATCCATTTCTATGGCTACAAATTACGAACTTTCCTAAGGGCTTTTTTCAATAAGTCTGCTTTCAAAATTTAACTTTCAAATCGAAACTGTTCTTTTAAAATCTAAAGTTTTGTGCTTTCATTGAGTAGCGTATGGTCTTCCAATGAAACATCCGAAACTAGGAGTTTTTTATTTTAAATTTTAAAATAAGAAAACTAATTTTCTGGATGGAGATGGCTGATAGTCTCCAGGCGATACTTTTATCCTATTATTTCGCAGGACTAGTTGGCTTCACTGGCATGTTTTTATTTTTGAGTGGTAACAAAGAGCTAACCCAAATTTTATTAAAAATTGTTAATTTTAAAATGCTATTAATTTAATTTAAAAAAATGTATGAAATTTTTAAAATTGTTTCAGGTATAATCTCCGGATCTCACAAAATGCTCAGATCCAGCCGATTAATTTTGATTAGTCTTAGTGGAAATCTCTTTCGAAAAATAATGAAATCGAAAACTGATATCAGAGAAAATCAACAGAAAATTGAATATGAAGTACAGTTTTTGTTCATTTGTTTCGGATAAAGTACAACATAATAATTCTTTTACCCCTAGAGAAAATCAAATTAAGATCGACTAAATTAAATACATTTTGTTAAAATTGCGTTGTCATTACGATTTTGATCACTTTTATTAGTTTTTTTTACCAGATTCATCTAATGATCTATGTATCTGCAAATGATTGTCCCAAATAGTACTGAATTGTATTTTTGATTTAGATTCAATTGTAATAATAATATATAGTCCTTAAAAAACAAAAAGGCCAGTCTGTATATGAGGTACCTACCTACTACCAATAAATAACGACATATGTGCCTACCCATCTTGCAATATCTGCCAATTCTTACATTGTATCAAAACAACTTTTGAGTTCATTTTGACCGATAAATATTATAGTAAAAAGATTATAAAATCAAATAAAATCGAATATTTCAATGCGACTTTGTATAAGAAAGAAAATACTTTACATTTAGAAATCTAACATATATCAAGTTGTGTATTTTGTGTCTTATATTTTTGGTGGCTATTTGGACGTATAGCTACTGAATGAACAATAAAACAACACCTATACCACCTCTGTGTTGATGCATGCATGTCAGACCTACATCACTGGTTTTCCATTGTTTTATCATTTGATATGCTAACCGACCATTAATATACCTTTAGGCTCTTTATGATCTAAAATAAGTATTTATTTATTTGAAAATTACGCAAACTATATGGACAATTCTGACAGGTACCTAAATATCATAATTTTGACATTTTTAAAATTTAAAATTAGACGTATTTTAAAAGATAGGTATACCTATATTAAAAAATACATTGTACTGCAAACGTCGTTATTTCTGGGCAGTAATGTTTAGAATTTCTTAGTGCCACCCAAGGATAGTGTTATTATTTAGGATTCATGGTGAAAAGTTGTAAAATAGAAAAAGTCGTATAGAAATTAGTCGTATATAATAATTTTTGTGGTCTACAAAAAGTCGTATTTGTCCCCAAAAAGTTGTATTTGTCCCCAAAAAAGTTGTATAAAAGAAAGTGGTACAGAAAAGTATTAATTACCTAACATTAGCTGTACAGTGAACAGTTATCACATTGTGGTATGATTATTTAACTTATTAAAAAGAAAAATAATTGTGGTCACATACTAAACTATACTCTAGGGTGGTC
>JAUYWI010114861.1:0-21460 GCA_034780595.1 Parotoplana pacifica
TATCATGTTTGTGTAGTTTATTGTTCATTACTATCATGTTTGTGTAGTTTATTGTTCATTACAATCATGTTTGTGTACAAATTTCCCCTTTTTATTAGAAATTAAAATGTTCTACAGAGAGTATACTAACTTTTGGGCCACCCTGTATTTTAAATACATTCAACATGATTTTAACTGAGTTGAAATTCAACTGTATGATGTTATAGGATTTTCTTTAATATTTATTACGTAATTATCTTGGACACTTGATCAGAATATTACAAATAATAAGATAACATTTAAAATCAGAAAGCTAAATTTCATAATCTATCAAATTATGGAACATCTGCAAAAATATGTTTAATGGGTGACCACATAGATATGATGGCATCTCGCAAAGAAAGTATGACAAAATTCTATGAAAAGACAGTTAAGGTGACTTTTCAACAAAAATTAAACCGTATACATTTTTAAACGTATATAATAAAGATTATATTAGCGTTTTGCCAGATCTAAGTAATTACTTCGTGATTCATCAAAATTTATGAGAACATGCAGAATGCCTTTGTTCCAACATGCATGGTAATCCTTTCTTTAATGATCAGTGCACTTTTTTAAATACATTTAGTAGATACAGGCGTTTGTCCACATAGATAGATAGATGTAATATCTACAGTTTCTTTGAAATATGAAATCATTTTTTGACTTACAATGATCACGTATTAATTCTATGAAGTTTTTATAATTCTATTTTAGACTCTATCTTAATTAGTGTTGCATAAATCTTACTTGATCAAAAATGCAAAAAGCATTACGAATCAACGAATCTCAGTTGTCAAATCTCTCACAAAAAGCAAGACAAGAGAACAAATCCTCTATATCGGGATTTTTGTATAAAAAAAGTTCAGATACGGGGAAATGGCAACAACGGTAACTGAAATATTATTATTGTGCCCTACCTACAAGTATTTGTATTAGAAATATTATCATGAGTTGGTATAGATAATAATAATAATGATAGAGGGGGGGGTGCTCAAAAAAGGTTTTGTACATGAATACAAATACATTTGCAAATGAAAAACATAATTTTGTTGTAATAAAAAATAAAATGGTTTATGTATATCTTTGAAAACAATTAAATAAATAAAAAGTTAATATTTAAAAATATTTCTTTACTATGGTTCATTTAAAATAAATTAAAAATACAAATAAGATAGCATGTGAACTTATTGTTAAACAGAAACCAACAAAATTGTTATACAATTCGAAAAATCATCGGTATAAAATCAATAAAATAAATTGGTATACAGAACTCGACAAAAATACTAAATGTCTACCTAACATTTAATATTTCTGTTGAGTTCTGTATACCAATTTAGTTCCTTTTCTTGATTTCTGTGTATCAATTTTTGTATTTTAAACCAATTTTGTTGATTTCTGTCTGACAATAGGTTTCTATGACTTTTTTGAATTTATTTTAACTAAACGATTGAGAAAGGTACATTGTAGAGAAATATTTCGAAAATTTGCCTCTTTTAGATATATTCAATAATTTTGTTGTGTAGCTAGTTTTAGTTGTTTAAATTTTAAATACCTATTCTGTATTGTTTTAGGTTTTTTGTGCTCATTCAAAATTTTCTATTTTACTTCGAATCTGATCGATCAGAAAAACCATCAGGCGTCGCTTTACTAGAAGGCTGTTATTGTGAGAAGATGGTCAATGTAAAAAATAGAGATGAAAAGGGAAGTGTTCTACAAGGAGTACGTTTGAGGAACTTATGATATAGTTTTATGAAGTGCAGTAGTCACAAAGTAATTTCTAATACGTAGATATTTTAGTATTAAAAAGGGCACTTACCTGAATTCATCTGTTACATGTCTGTACATGTTATGTTTTTTTATTGGAATGGTATGGAAATTTCGATCTATTCCGATATTTAACAGTATAACATTCACATATGTACAATAAAAATAAATTTAATTTAAAATAAAATTTACTTTTCAGTATTACTTTTCCATCTACTATAAAAAGGAAGGTCAGCGACAATATGATTTGAGAGCTGACAGTGAATCAGAGTGCAATTCCTGGGTGGACGCCATTCAAGATGCAAGGTAAAATTATAACCCTAAGTTAGAACAAGACTCAGTTTTTTTAATTCTTCAAAGTACATACATAGGGATCTGTTGTAATATCAAGTGTCTTCTCAACTATTCATTGAGTGTTCCTATTTATCAACTTGAATAAAATATTTAGAACAAATCTAAAATTTTGATCCATTTTATATGCTTAGAATTTTTACTTTCCAGCTGCAAAATTTGGTTTTAAAAATATCACAAAGTTTTCACAAAGTTTTACTTATATTTTTTTAACAAAAAGTTTGAAGTCAAACTGCTGAACCAACTAATGGCCCTAATTTTGATGCAAAGGTTACAATGAGTGTTTAGTTCAAACATTAGTTGTTTAGGTCTAGCTATGAACCATTTTTGCATTAATTTGTTTAACTTAAAACTTTTCACTTTGTTTTGATATTTATAAAACTCCAAAAATTACTCTATTAAGGTGCTTCTTTACAAAAATATGGTTTATATATATATCTTATATTTATGCAACTGAACCATAATTGTGTTAGTTACTTTTACTTAGATCAAGCAGATATGAACAACTTTTTTGGTAACTAAGAACAATGTCAAACATTTTATTGTTCTTGCCCATTATGACTTCCATAATGTTGCTATAATAATAACCTACGGTGACATTCACAGGATTCAGCAAACAATAAAACTTGCAGATTTATTAACTAAGTTAGCATATGTACATAGATGCTAAAAAGAAAAGAGATCGATAGAATATGAAATTACTACATACATATTAGTATTAAGTTACAAAATCGATTGCATAACAAGTGGTTTAAAGTTCTAACTTGAAATAGGGAAATTATTTTTTAAAATCTATAACCACCATTTTTCTATCATACTTTTCTTTTAACAAGGTCGTTTCTAGGTCACATCAATATGCAATATGAAACCCATCATCATCTAATTTATTAGTTAATTGTTTGATTTTTATCATTCAATACCTACCATCGTTAGTTTTGAAAAGTCCAAAGTTAGAACGTTAAATATTTTTTTGAATACTGCTTAGGTATCAATTATATCAGGTGCTTATTTATACATATTCAATATCTTTAAAAAATATTTTAAAATGTTAATTTTGGACAGTATTGGTAATATTATTTCCAAGCAAATGATAGTTTTTTTTTACTGACTACAAGCTTTCGATCCAGTTATTTTCTTTAAATTAAATACCAAATTCGGTAAGTAACTTCTTAAAAAATCGGCTACTAGGTATATCGATCTACAGCACAATCTAAATCATAGACCTTGTCGTGTTTTCTAATACCAATTTATACTTCTAAAATTTGTTTGCGTAGACATATTTATGATTAAAATTGATTTCAAGTAATTCCAGATGAGTTAGTGATTGCTTTTAAGTGAATCTAGTAGCAAATATATTAAAAAATATATTGGATAAAGTTGTTTTTCTAAAACATTTCTTTCTAAAACTCATTTTTAAAACCTTAGATTGAAAGTATTGTTAAATTGGAAAAATGGTCTGGTTTGGGATCAATACTCGTAGTTAACCCTTTGATCACGAGTCATCTTTAATTTATTTATACAATATTCAATATATCGATACCAATCATATCTAAAACAAGATAAATATGATGACAAAATATTAGCTGCAAATAAAAGTAGCTGTTATCAAATTAAGATAAGACATTTATGGTTTAATTATAGATATATGTGTGCAAAATTAGAAGTTCAAAATGTTTATTGGTTTGGACAAAATTAAATTTGTATAGATTAAATTACTTTTGTCATTTCAATTTTTTCGAACTTCTTTTTTCTTGAACATTACTTTAAAAACTTTATATTATGAATCAATAATTTGTATTTAATGGCAATAGTTAATTTTACTCAACACACTAAGATCATTTTATATCGCAGAATTTATTGATATGAGAACACCACAATTAATGCAAAAACATTGTGCCGTTGAATTTTTGAGAGCATTGTGCAATTTTCAAAAATAATTACAAAATGCCAAATGTATTTGAAAATGATCTACCTAATATAAAATAATAAATTACTTTTCTAGTTGTTTTTTTTTAAATTCATATTTATTGTTACAACAGTTTCAGTAAACTTCTGGAAAAGAAGGATGAATTGGAACAAAAACATCTCCATTTGGTGCGGATTCTCGATTCTGAACGTCAAGCTAAATGGCATTACGTTCAACAGGCCGAAGAATTATCCTTGGAAGTCAAGAAACTAAAATATGAAGTGAGAGAGGTTAGTAATTTTTAGTCCCAATTCTCATTGAAAAAAAGAACAAACGGTGTCATCCCATGTTTCAATCTTCCTTCTGTTCTTCCATTATTCGTTGACTTTCCACCAGTTGCATAGATAAAGTGATGTCGCTGCAAATTCGCTGTTTCTTCATTCTAAGTTTGCTTCTCTCTGTGGTTTTCAATTCCATTGACTGGTGCTACGCAAGGCGCTGTTTGGGGTCATATGTACATACATATTCCTTTTCTTGTCTGCAACGAATGTTATACCTACAGATGGTGTATAGCTTTTCTCACATTACTCTGCTGCAACTTTGTTGGAAGTGGATCATTTTGCTGAATTCTATTTTTATGAAAAGATTCAATTGTTATGTATATTCTAGCTAACAGAAAAATTTCAAATAAATTAAATGAGAAATGTTTTGGGATTAAATCCCACATTGACGTTTTGGTATTTTGATGTTTTAGATGTCCATTTGCTATATAATTTAATATTTTTAGGATTTTCAAAAATATTTCTATTAGTTATATTTCTAAAAATAAGTTTGTACTAATGAATAACATTAAACTTCAAAGGCGATGTGCATAAAACCCTAAAAGTAAAAACATGTAAAATATCATACAAATCGTCGCACTGTTAATGATATTGGGGCTGTGGGAAGGAAGGGTGAACCACACAGTTACTCTTTGCCTAGAATATTTATTTAAATAATATTTTGTTTATATATTGATCTATTTTATCAATTATTTCCTGGAGTTATTTGTACTATCATAGTATATAGGAACTAAATATTAGATCTTGTGTTTCTACCAGAAAATTGATATTGTCTTCGTGATTGTTAATTAAATTACTCAGAAATTTCGGTCAAATATCTAAATGTTGTTATGTAGTACCTACCTAGGTATGCCAAACAAAAACTGAAAGAAATTTGCATACTGTTTTTCCATCTATCTATCATATCCAAATATTGAGATATTAATCTTCTACATAATGCTTTAGTTTGTTTTGATTATAAGGATATTTTATTTTAAATACCAAATCAGTACCATAAAATGTTTGTGTACAACACCCTGAGGAATTTCAATAGGACTCCTGGAAAATATTGGCATCACTCGCATCTGTGAATACATATAATAAGGACACTTCAGATGTTCAATTTATGTCAATTGGTTATTCGTTTTCTAGTAATGTAGGTACCTCATTTCTCTATCTATATATTTAAGATTTACATTTATTATCCAATTACTATTAATTCATACCAGTTGTTCATCCATTTATCTAATTTTCGTCAGTTTTCCATTTAATTGTTTATTAGTTAACCTCCGCCATTTATTTATCCAACAATTTCAGTCTTATACAATTGTTTTTCCATCAGTATTACAAAAAACAAAAACAAATGCATTTTCAAAAATAAATATTTTGTAATTAATTTATTACTTTATGCTTTAGGAAATCCCTAGGATACACTCGTACCCACCCAAGTATTTTGATTATTTGAATTTGACACTTTTTCTATCAATTTCAGTTAAAAGAAGCTCGACTTGATCACCAGAAAGCAGAGACTATGCATGAAAGTGAAGAAATTAGAAAAATTAAGAAGGTAAAATTATCTATATACCATATCGTTTCGATATAAAAGTTTTCTTGTTGTTCTTTTGTAGCTAGAAAATTTTGAAGCTTTTCACAATAGAAATAAAATATCTACAGCACCTTATATGTAATACATTTCTATCATTTGACACAAACATAAAACAGCGGAAGAAAGATCAATACTATTATTTGGTATTAAAGTTCACCGTGTAGATAGCAAAGATTGAAATATATTTGTTAGGTACCAATTTAGCCAGCCACACGAATAATTACTATGTATTAAATACCCATTTTAATATGTCTTAACTCATCAGGTACAAAGTTTTTTTCGTGGTTGGATGTGTCGTCGCAGATGGAAACAAATAATAGATGAATATATTCGGTCAGAACATGCTGAATCAATGAGGAAACGCAACAGTATTGTTTTTGGTATGGTTGAGTGTGAAGAAGACTACGTTCAGCAACTGAGTACATTGGTTACCTGTTATCTCAGACCATTTCGCATGGCTGCCAGTGCCAAAAAACCTATTATCACTCACGAAGATGTTAATTCTATTTATCTGAATGTGTAAGATTTGTTTTTATTACTTATACATACACAATTATCTATCCCGGTTATAATATCAGCTTCTCAAGTCCGACCTTTTGTGATAACATTCTCCTTTGACATTCTCAACAGTTGAACCTATTTGGGCACCCAGACTATTTCTTATTCGTCACACTCCTCTATATTTTACGCAGAAAAATTTGCTGGAGTTCCGTTTGATCCTCGACTACAACTTGTTAGCATAAAGAGAAATCAATATGTATAATAAATGCAAAAATGGTGATAGAATGCCATCTGAACCATTAAATCAAGTTTGTTTTTAGATAGCACTCTATCTTCTCTATACAACATTGCCAGTCTCTACACAACATTGCCAGTCTCTACACAACATTGCCAGTCTCTACACAACATTGCCAGTCTCTACACAATATTGCCAGTCTCTACACAACATTGCCAGTCTTTACACAACATTGCCAGTCTCTACACAACATTGCCAGTCTCTACACAACATTGCCATTGTCTTTATACGACATTGTCATCGTTTTACAAAGCATACAAATTCTTATATAATAATGTAGCTGTATTATTTCAATTTGAAATTGTCACTATCAAAACTTTCTTAAAATCTATGAATATCATTAAAAACAATGTATGTAGGTATACAATAATAATGCAATCAAAACTCTTGATTCTGTTCAACGATACTACTGTTGGGCTTCATTGATTTATTTTCCAGAATGCTAATTGCTTTTGAACAAACGTGATCTAATAATTTATTAAAATTCAAAAACATTCCTAGGTTTTGGTTTGCATATAAGGCTACATGTCCATAAACTTGAACAATGTATTAATTAAAAGTTTCAGCCATATTTTAAATATTCTCATCAACCACTTTATATTATATGTTTTCTTTTCTATCTAAGCTGTATTTCATAATATCTGTTTGTTTGTTTATTTATTTCAACAGAGAGACTGTTCTTTTCTTACATCAAATTTTTTCCCAAGGATTACAAAGTAAAATGGAAAACTGGCCAACTTTACAATTAGGTAAGAATTGCATAAATTTGGAGAAATTCAATAAATATGTTTTACTCATTATATGAGGTAAACTACTTATCAAATCGATATATCAAAGGCAAATATCTATTTATCAATATTTGTTATAAACGTCAATGTTGGGGTATGTCTGCACGTTGAACAAAATGTCCCAGCTTCGAATCCTGCTCTGTCTCATAAGAGGGACAAATACTAGTAGGTATACAGATGGTTGTTTCTGAATATTAAAATGGTTTTCAATTTTAACAGGACCAAAAGATCAAATTTTTTAAGATATTAAGAAATTGATGTCCACTAATTTGAGTTCAGATTCAGATTCAAATTCATTTGTAGGAGGGATTGAATTGATTTCAAAACCACTTTGCTGATTTAGAAACAAAGTAATAATAATTTTAAAATCAGTTATGACCATAAATTGAACATAAATATAAATTTTTAAAAAGATGAATTGTCCAGGCCTGGTTTTTCAATAAAATATGTAATATACCTAAGATAATGTTACATATCTTGGCTGACAATGTTTTTTTAAAGCATGATTTTCAGGCTAACGTTACTTACTTATTTATATTTAGGTGATTTGTTTGATATGCTTCTACCAATGTTGGGTATCTATCAGGAATATGTTCGAAATCATCACTATTCACTGCAGGTTTTGGCTGAATACAAGCAAAAACCAGAATTCAATCATATGCTCAAACGATATGAAGAGAAACCTTGTTGTGAAGGAAGATCTTTAGAATCATTTCTTACTTATCCAATGCATCAGGTATTTTTAACGACTAGGTTTATCCAGGGACATACTATAAAGTGGGTCAATATAATATCAACCTATTTTTTTGCTATTTTAAATGACTTTTAAAAATTCAAATATAGATATTGTACTCAATTCATAACTACATGGATATTTTCGATTTGCCCCTTGAAGCGGTTTCAATTGTATTCACATTAAGTAGGATAACGTAATTAACTAACAAAGGATAAAATAGTTTAGTCAATATGTATCTTTTTATTGCTTTGAAGCAATCGATCAAGTAGTTTTGGAAATATAAAAATCTAGAGATATTTTCCCGTCTAATAAACTCTTCAGAATCAGCATTTGGGCGTCCCTACCTATTAAGATACGGTATAATTGTCATCTTCCAGTCACTTATTTCCCAGTACATTATTTTACAATATACATTAGGAACGCGACAAGAATCTCAACAAATTATGAATAAAATATTGTTTGAAATGTCTATCTTTGTTTTCAAATGACTGATATAAGCGTTTTTGACACAAATTATTGCGAAGCCGTAAATCTCGATAGAGCTTGTCGTAGAAGTTGTTTGGTTTGGTGTCAAGTAAATAAAATCAATCTACTAGACATGATATCATCATGATAATAGCCATAAATGCTTATCTTAGCGGAAATTGACATAATTATGTAGGATTTAATCATAATTCATAGGATTTATCAAGAAGTCCTAATTAATTATTGTATGTATGTATATTAGAAACGAAGTATTCTGAAACCTAAGATCTCTAATATACTTCGAGAATCGCTAATATTACTCACTTTTTGTGTAAATGTTTAATCCTCAATTACTTAATCTTTTTTGTGTAAATTTCCGTTTTTTAAAATATGGATAAACTCTAATTATGCCTATTTTAGCTAACACTTATTATTAAAAGTGACGGAAACTGCCGTCATTTTCATGGTTATGCTTTGTATTATAATCTGATTATTAAGTTATGCCTGCTTTGTTTCTTAGATTCCTCGATACATCATCAATTTGCACGAAGTTCTGGCACATACCCCACATGATCATGTAGACAGGAAGAAATTAGAATATGCAAAGAGCAAATTGGAAGAGCTATCACATGTAAGAATATTTATAATTCTAATTCCCAATATTCAAGTATTGTTGGCTTCATACCCAGTGCAGAAGTGTCGTATTTAGTGTTTTGCTGCGTCAAAATTGGAATTTACACTTAGTGAGTGACACCACCTTTGAGTATCTAGCCACAAAATTTACAGATTATAACCGTGTATCTTAAGGGCTTGAATTTACATAATAACTATAAATGAAACCAATAAAACTCAGTCTAACTTAGCCAAAACTAGAATTAATGTGACAATTAAAATATCTATGTATGTATTATTTTCGAAGAAATAAAATGTTAATTACAAAGACACTAATTAATAAATTAATATGGAGAAATGGTAATTCAAAAATATATTGAGAAGTAATCATTTTAAAATTACAATTTTAATTACCTAGAGACTGCATATTTTTTCTTTTATTAAATACAATCAATAAAATCAAATAAGCTTGCTGCTTAGTTTGCTTTAGAATAGAGCTTAGCTTCCTTTGACTTATGCTGCACACCTAGGTACCTACTCCCCTTCCTTAGTAGTTAAACAGAGACGCTGAGCTAAAGTACTAAAAGTTGAATTGTTTGAAAACTCTTTTGTTCCACATAGGAAATATTCGAGCAAATATTAAAAAAAAGATGCAGGTATCTATTGTAACATGTGACGTGTGTATCCCCTTTGACACAAAATTTGAATCGAGAAAATAAACAGATAGGTAGGAAGTAGGGAAACAGATCGCAAGGGAGGGATGGCAGGTGCAGTTATGATTTTTGATATATTTTGCCATGTGTTATTTATCTTGAGATATATTTTCTTATTGTATACAAACAATTTGATTGCCCTATACCTTCTGAAAAAATATTGTCGTTTATTAATTGTTTATTTTAAAGAAAATATGGTTTAGTTACTAACAGTATTTTTTGTTTAAAAGTAAAACCGTTTATTCAAAAGATTAAAAATGCCAAAAGGTCTAACTGCAATCAAACTGTTTGTATAAACACCTTTCCATTATTCGCCTGCTCTTGTTTTCATTTTCATGAATCTTCTAGTTTCTTTATTTTATGTTATGACTCCAATTTTTGTTGTACTTCCATTTGTGGCTTTGATTGTTTAAAACTAAGCCATCGCCTCGTATAATTCAATGTTATGTCTTACTTTTTTTCTCCAGCGTACTATTTATTGGTAACTAACTTTTTCTTTGTCTTGGCTTGTCTTCTCTTAGGATAGGCAATGAGAAACCTGATCCTGTCCTGAAATATAGATAATCCTTAAAGGTCTCAGGTTTCGCTATTCGGGATGTTGTTCTAGCTCTGTTCAATTAAGCAGACCGTATAATACCTGATATTTCAGTCTAGAATCTTGTGATTTGGTCTTTTGCTCTTCTCTGCTCTATCCACTATCCAATTGCTAAAAAGAATTGCCTTACAATTTACTGGATGTCACTTCCATGCAATATTTATTAACACTGTCAATTGATACCCTTCTGGATATTTTCCCGGCTTGTTGGATATGCTACAGAGTACAAAGAACCCGTACATTGAACTTTTAATTTTGTCGTGTCGTTCAACGAATGTGCTGATGTAACAGATGTATAAAGTGGGCCCTGAACAAATCCCTCAGGTACTTTTGAAGTGAATTTCTTCTTTGAAAATTACTTTTCTGTTACTAAGAAAAGAATAAATTAAGTAATTAATTTTTAGCTGGGTCTTCATTTTCTTGACTGCTGTTACATCCTAGATTTAAATTTAAATTTTTGTCGGTAAATCTTCCTAAAGCATAGGATTTCTTCCCAAAGTAGGTATATTGTAACAAGTTTCACCGATATCGGTTTGTTGGGAGGAACTATAACCAAACCCCCCCCCCCCAAATAAAAAGGCTCCTGTATGAACAAAAAGTGATACTTAAACAGTGATTGTTGAGAGGTACCTACCTATTGCTTTTAGATAATGCATGATGAAGTTAGCGAAACAGAAAATATTAGAAAAAATTTAGCAATTGAACGAATGATTGTGGAAGGATGCGATATATTATTAGATGTCAATCAAATCTTTGTGCGTCAGGGTAAGTACTCTTCTCAGTAGCTAACTGCTATAATATTCATTACCTTGTATTTTTTATTTCATACACATGAAAAAGGATACCTACCTCATTTTTAATTTAAAATATAAAAACAATGTTTCACAGTTTACTAGAGAAGATGTTATAATTTTGCTAACTTATGGTAGTAGAATTTATTCATAGACAATTATACCAAATATCTCTATTTTGATGTATCCAATGGAATTCTGTTAGGCCGCGAAATAAATTTTTAAATATAACAATTTTGTATAGCAACCGAAATGTGGGGGGGGGGTTGGACTTGAGCCCCTTAAAGCCCCCTATCCCTGCATATTATTTGGAAATATGGAGTGTGGTTATTCGAAAGTTAATATTCGTTAAAAATTAAAACCGGAAACAATCGAGTAACTTCCATCTCTACCCAGTCTACTAGCCAGTAGTTACCATGCCACAAGTCCTAGGTAATGTATTAGATTTTAAAAGAATTGATATTTGACCTGTAAATTAAGATCTCAAAATAATCCTCATATAAACTTAGTAAGCTAAAAATAGATATTTTTATACTCATCCAAACTGAGATTTTTTGTAACAATTTCTTTTTCTAAATTTTATCAGGCACATTGGTTCAAATTCTCCATGAAAAATCTAAATCTCCTCGATCGCGACTTGGAAGTTTCGGTGGCTATTCAAAAGAAAAGAAGGAAATTGTTCGTCAAGTATTCCTCTTTACGAATGATCTAATTATTACTACAAGAGCATCAAATGGACGGCTCCATTTAGCAAAGGTAGGAGGTTCATCACGAACTGTCATCAACTTATTTGCATTTGAACAAATTGTGTATCATTTTAAATTTTAAACTTTTTAATATACTTATTTCTTTTCAAAAGAGACGAAAGACGGTCAAAATTTAAAAAAAGGCAATTTGTTAAAATTTCCAAAACTCCAAAAGCAAAAAAGGAATTTTGTATAACATTATTTTTTTTTGCATAGGGTTGTGGAAAAATTCCATTGGCTGAATGCACCTTGATCGAAGACACATCCAGCGATATATCATATCATGTCACGGATGATTCTGACGGTATGTGACCACATTTTATTTTATGGTTAGGTACGTCCTCACTAAGATATATGTTAGCTAATACCATAGTCAGATAGGTATGTCACTATCAATGAGACTGTTCCATAGAGATCGGATATTATTACATTTCATCATAAACAATTCCGATTTCTATGGACTGTTCACAATTCTATATCTTAAAATATGTTCTACTCGATTTGTGATATTTTACTGATTTTCATATATAAATGTTTGGAAAATTGTTTGAATGTATTTTTTAGTTTGAATTAATTGAAGACAATTGAACCAACATTAATAGGTCCAAGATTTATTTTTTACCTTGATATCATTGGCCGCAAATACGGAAAATATGACGTTTTCCCAAAACATTCTGTGTACCGAATTTTAGCTCAATCAATTCTCTAGAAATATGAAATTTCCAAAAAGTAAATCGCCGTCAAGCAAAAGTTTGAAAATGTTTATCGATTTCATAATTTTGATACGGCAATAATACATACTGATTTTTATTTGGGGAACTAGTAGAGGGATGAATTAGTTTCATATTTAGCATTTGTTAAAGAATTATTTTGCACCAATTAAAAGATGCCTTATTAGAGTTCAAACTAATTAATAGAAACGTTTATTCGTTTTTTAGATAGATAAATTATTTTGATGCTGCGGTGAAACCATAACTCATAACAATTGCAAAGCTTAATTAATCATATTTCAGAATATTAATCAGTTTCAAGGCACACCATATTTATCTTTTGTAACAGTTTCTTAACTTTATTGATTTCCTATCTAGTTTTATGTCCGGAGGCGGGATCGTCGTCTAATCAATTAACTGTCGATGCTTCACAACAACTTCAAAAACCCGAGGTGAACAGTTTAGAATTTCGTCTTATGGTTGAACCCAAAGATGATCCTTCTTCTGAATATGCCGTTAACTTAGTCGTTTCCACTTTTCAAGAAAAGATGGCTTGGTGTTCCGATATAAGTCAGGTTAGAAACTGTCTGTAGTCTAAAACTTGAATAAACCATGATGCTACTTTAAATCGTTTCTCTGATGATATAATTCCCATTTGATTATTGTAGTGTATCGAACAACTTCATTACAATGAGTTGCTAAATTCATCAATGGCCGAAACATCTTCAGTTTCTATGCCTCAATCTGTGAGGTAGGTGGTACCCAATCAAAAACTAAACATAATATCAACGTGTCACACTTTTTTCTGTCATTTTATTTTTTAAATTTTAGAACTGATCCAAAACTTTTTAAAGATGACATTGATATCAAATTGAGTCGGACTCTTAATTCATGCAAAGTTCCTCAGGTAAATTCATTCAATTCATAAGTTCGACTAACTAGGTTATGAACTTTAAGAAGATTGTATCCAAAGACAAATAGGATAGAAAGTGAAACTAATAATTACTACATTAAATATTATTCATTTTCTACAGGCATCAGATAAAAATGCTTGCTAAAACTACTACTATCTACATATTAAGTCAATGCTGCCAATAAACTGTTATTTCGAAAACTCAACCTTTCCCAATATACTCAATAAAAATGGGAAATTTTAAGGTCTATTTATTAAATTTAGTAGATTCATTAAATTTGATTAAAATCGGAATATTGATTTAAAATTTATCTTATTTTCTCCTTCTCCAGGGCCAATATCATAGCCTCAAAATTAACCGATTTTAAGCAACTTGTATTATAACAATAGGTAACATCTAGTTTTTGGTCACTTGCATTAGTGTGCTACGACTATGCCGATAGTATATACGTATTATTTATCTTGTAGATTCGTTATGCTTCAGTACAAAAGCTTTTAGATCGATTAACGGACCTAAGGTTTCTTTCAATAGACTTTCTTAATACTTTTCTTTTGACCTATCGTGTGTTTACCAATCAACAAACCGTTCTCAGTGATCTGTGCCGAGTGCTGTGGGCTTCCTCAAACAACTCATTTAACAAAGAACATCGACCCAGCATTTGTTCTTATAAGTATGTATTCCGTTTCCTCAGGAATGTGTATTCATTTTATCGTAGCGTTTATCACTACTTCGTTGTGTGTGCATAAATTTATATTTGTTCATTGTTTAGTTCCTTGGAGTCTGATAGTTTGCCTGACCTCATTTCTCCCCAGAGTGGTCTATTAAAAGGGACTCCCTCGGGCACATCAGGGACAAGACCTCAGGACCCTTCGTTACCTCACAGCAGTCCACAAGTTTTCTACAGGTGCTCCTCGGATGATAGCGCACAACTGGACAAAAATCGAAGAATAAGCACAGGTATGATGCGGTCTGAGATGACCGGAGTCAGTAGTGACCCTAGCTCTCGACAGGCAGTCCACATGGTATCCACAAGTTTTGAGGAGGAAGAGATAGAAGAGGAAGTGGAGGGAGGAGCAAATCGTGATGGCGTAGAGTTAGTCCAGCCAAATTCAAAGTCTGATGATTCTATTGCAACCAAACAAAATGTAATTGATTTTTTTTGTGCTTTATTATGACTAGAATCTATTGCCAATTGATTATATTGATTTTAATATGTTGTACATCAAATATTATATTTTGACATTCTAGGATACGCCACGCATGCCATCTACACAAATTCATATCAACATCGAATCACCCGCAGTTCACTCAGATAAAGATACCACAGAGACGCAGTTTACCGATCAAATGGAGCCTAAGATCAAAGTTTCTGACACTGACAATAAAGGTTTCTATTCTATGTTTTTATAAATATTTTCTTTTATTGGTGGCTATACGTGGGCCATTCAATAATTTTGTACATGTAATGTGTATGACATTGTGCGTGGCGAATTCGAAGTCAATCGGACATACATAGTTCAATTTTAGACCTGATGATGTAATCTGCCTCTAGTTCGACTCCATTAGTATCGTTCTTTCGAATTTTGTACTGTTTACCAAATTTTACACCTGATGATGTGACCAGTTGAAAAGTTGTAGATATGTTACAGGCATTTAATAAAACTATCTATCTATCTATAGTGTTCTGCCGAATCAGTTATTAGGCAGGTTCAATTCTATGGCATCCACTTTTTCCATCCCTCTCGGTGCAATACACATAATGCTTGAAAATCAGTCAATTTGTGAAATAGCATTAGGTTGAGTTTGGCCTAACTGAGATGTGTTTTTGGAGATGTTTCTTTTCAAACTTAAGTGACAGTAGTGTTCGGTTTAGTTTTTATTATTTTAGTAGACATCTAGATCCACTACAAACAAAAACTAACCCTAATGCTACTCCACAAATTGACCGATTTTCAGGCATTACGTGTTTTAGAAGCGTTATTCATCCATCAGGAACGTTTTTTCAAATGTTTTAACAAGGAAAGAGGCATTAATTAAAATTAAAATATTGCTGCATTTGCATTATTTCATTGATCAACGACTTTTTATTGACATGAGTTGCAAACAACTTGTTTTCATAGCCGCTTTTCCAGTTTTTTGAACGACCAATTAAAAAATTAATATAATTTTTAGTTCCAACGTCAACCACAGGTCGAAAAACTGCTGTCGTCTATTCTCCAACTTGTCTCAATCAACAATCGACGTGTTCATTAGACAGAAGTGATCACCCTCTCTCTGATTTTGTGTCTACCCAAGTACCACCTGGATTTGGTCAATGCCCTAAACCACCAGTGCGTAATACACTGACAGTGGACAGTGGAGCTGGATCCGGTTTAGGAGCACCTATTGCCTCTTGTGAAATATTTAATGAAGATACTGGAATCTCTGAAGAGGACGATTTTAGAGAATTAGACATTGTAAGTAAATTTAACTGAATAACAACATGCATTATCTACTTTATTCGTATAGCTAAAATTGATTGCACATTATATGTATGTACGTTCGTATTTTAATTTTCTATCATCAAATTTTTAGCACCCAATAACTAATTAGTAATCTGTATTGAACTTTTTACTTAAAGATATTTTAGCATAAAATTTGTAAACCAAAAAAAACACAGAACAATTCCACTTAACATTTAGATTTGTTGTTAATCAATTTGGCATTTTATTAAAACTAAATTTTCAGAGATAGTAGCTCTATATATTATTGGTTAACTCTAAAATTAACTATCAAAATTACTTAATTGTAGGCTGAGGGTCGCCAAGAAGCTTCAGACAAAATGATTCTTAAAGATTATACCAAAGGGGAAACTTCAACCGATGTTAGTTCTGGAATCTTTTCCAAACTGGTCAATCATGTAAAGAAAAGTGAGTTATTAAGTTCATGGTTGAAACACCCTGTTTCTTATCTATGTACAAATATGCGAGTATAAAGAGCGAAGCGAATAGTCGCACACAAATTTGCAAATTGATTCAAACAACAATTGTTGTTTTACTATGCAAATGACAATTACCTCATAATTTTGAACTGGCATTGTACTTGTTGCTGACCTTAACATTTAACTTTAAAGGTTCCTTGCCAAGTGGTTCCTCTTTACCAAGTCGTGCTGTGTGCCGCCCGACTTCTACTGTCAATGATCTTCGTACGACAGAATCATTGCCCTCCAGCCCAGCCAAAACCGGTGCAGCCAAGCCTGCTACAATGAAGCCAATTAAATTTGAGGTAAACCTATTGAGAGGAATTGACCATGTTGTATTTTATTGCTTTAAAATGTGTTTGGATATTCCTTTAAAAAGCGGTATTATTCCCCAATCAGGAATAATTGGTTAATTCACAATGGTAGTCCAGGTTTCAAAATAATTTTGTTTTAATTGAATATCCGAAGTAAATTCTTGGGTTAATAATAATTTGTACTTTAGAATTTCAGAATACGTTCAAAAGTTTGACTAATTGAACATCTTAAGATTATATAATCGTCATCGGTTGAACATTCTGAGGTACTGAGCTTCATTCATGCTGATGGTAACAAAGTTTTCTTTTAAAAAAATGACAAATATACTTCCGTTTTATAACTTTTATTAGTTTATAGAGGCTATTCTATTGCACCAATTTCTCATTTTCTTGTTGTTTGATGTTCCTAGAACTATTGTCAAATGTGAGGTATATAAATGACGGCATAATTTTTTTTTAAAGTTTATTGTCCAAATGTTTCAGTCCAAAGTAATGGGAAATATAGTGAAAAATCGAATTCAGACGTTTCATATATGTACATGTATTTTGAAAGTTGTAACCATATGTACAGTTTAGACATCTTTTGAAACCAATAGTTAGGAAATCAGTATCAACCGAAGGAATAAGTCCTTGTTTACACGAAGAGGCTGACACTCACATAATGGTCTAGGCTGAAACAGCAAAGGAACACAAAACTGTTTTAATCAGAGCAGTAGGGAGAGAGAACCATAGTGAATATACAGACCACTTAAACACATTCTTAACCATCAGTAATAATATCTAAACTGAATATTTTCTTCAAATATAAAAAAATGTTATCACAAATATAAAAAAGGTTACATTTTTTAATCGCTCTGTAATTTTTAACATCAGTTAGATTTCAATGAGATCCCATTTTACATGGAATCAGAATTATGCATGAAGTTTTATTGTTTGTGTAATTACCTTTACAGGCACCACCGATACGCATTCCAGACAGCAGTATTTTAGATCACAAAAGCCTCTCGCCGGATTCAAGTTGCCCATCAAAAGCACCCCTCTCTCCAATCCGTCCACTCAATCCAATTTCGCCAATGAGTAGCCCTCATTTACAGAAAAATGCATTCCATACCAAACGTCATTGTTTTATTCAGACTACACGTACTGTTTCTATGCCAACCTCCTCTGCCAATCAGGTAAGTGAATAGGATTAATAATGAAAATATTTCTCAGATCTCGGTATTAAACAATTTGATATTATAAGGCTGGAGGAGATGGAAACAACCATAGAGCAAATATACCTACATAGAGTATCCACTCAAACATTTTGAATGTATGCACCGGTGATTTTTCAACTACTGACTAATATTGATATGCAGAATTCAAATCTATAATTATCTTCTCGCTAAAATGTTGTCTTCATAAATTTCCGGTTAGGTACTACTTTTATGCGACACCCAAGAAAGAGTAGTATGCAAAAATTAAATGTATTTTTAGAATATACATAATTATTTGAATTTTAAACCTTTGAAAAATAAATATTTCATATAAAACTGCATAAAATTTGACATAAAAGAACACGATTATTTTTTCAATAAAAAAATAATTTTGTAATTAAAATTATATACTACTTTTATGCGATACTAGACGCAAATTTATGAAATAAACACGGAGTGGGTACTCTATGTATTGTTACTCTATGTTTTATAGTATCGACAATTATTGGAGAGTATATTTTAGTGCATAGACTATTACAGGGGAATCTATTTTTAGGGCATACCTAGATTATAAACAGTGGAGTCTATTTATAAGGTATAGACCATATACGAGTAAAGATTACTCTATGGTATAACCTATTTTTAATCCGTTCGAAGCCGAGAACATGTGCTAGTTATATTATACAACGACGGCCATTGAAGGATACTAAGTTCAAGGCAATCGAACAATAATAATACGAATTTTAATTTTGATACATTGGATGATTTCATTGTTTGTGGATCAACACCGGTGTTGCTTGGTGTTATTGCACATAGTACAAATTTAGAATTAGAAAGAGGAAGATGTACTCCAACAGAGTTGATGCCTACAATTGACTAGTATATTCATCAAATTTTACTTCAGTTAGAAATTTCCTCCAAATAAAAATGTCAAGGGCAAGCATGTACTATAACATGTCACTGAAAAATATACAATACCGGTGTTAGTCTACAGACATAAACTCACCCATTAACGGTGATTGTTTCCGGTGTTTTTGATAATTTCATTTATAAATAAACCCATCAGATGTAATTATCCAACTTCCACCGGCAAATTGTTGAATTTTACAACATACTATTACTGTACATCTTTTTTCTAATTAAGCAGATTTCAAATTCCTACAGTTCCGGTCTTCAATATATTTCTAATTTCAATTCAAAAAAATAATATTCTATTTAGTAGTATTTTATTTATTTAATTAGGTATATCATAATTCCAAATTACAGATTGTCACGTAAAATAAAATAATAGATTTTTTGTTTTCTACAGAGCTATTTCTTTTTTTCAACAATTAGGTCTAGTGTTTGAAAAAATAATCGATTTTTTCATAATGTTGTCCCTAAAAACAACGAACCTCCTAATATGACTTTCAAAAAAATAATGTACTATGGCATATTTAACGTAGCAGTTGAATTTAATTAATGCTCCTAAAATAGACATAGAATTCAATTTCTTGACAGACCTGCAGAAAATTAATAAAATCATTTATAATTTGATATCCGCAAAATTCTTTTTTAATAAATTGTTCATTTTCTTTTTGCATTCTGCTTACAAAATCCGTTAATTTTCGATCATTTACCAAATTTAATAAATGATTTTTACAGAGGGATTGTGTTTTTGGGACACCCTGCATTTTATTGTACTTTTTAGGTCATCCACACTATTTTAATCAACTTTCAAGCGGCTTAGATATTATCGCTTTGGCAGGGGAATGGGTTACTGCAACTGCCAATACTAATCTGTAAGAAGATATTTTTCTTTTTATCATTATTAATAACTGATAAATATTTTATTGGAATTTTCTATGGCTTGGGTTAAGGAATATTTTCCTGATACAAAATTTACTTTTTCCGAATGTCTAATTTTAGCTTAAAGGTTTACAGAATGTTTATTTTAATATCGATACTATTTCTAGTAATAAGCCAATTGGAAATAAACTATTTTAATATTTGTTGGTTTTATCTACCTACTAGGTTTACTTATGAAATTGCTCCTGTTTTCACTCTAATGGAAGAAGTGACTTTGCAAAAAATGTGTGAACATGTTGGTTGGATTGATGGGGATGGCATTTTTGCTCCAGGTGGGGCTATATCAAATCTTTATGCAGTTCTGGCAGCTCGCTATGTTGCCTTTCCAGAAACAAAAGAAAAAGGAATGGGTGCTATTGCAGATACGCTTGTACTTTACACTTCAGAACAGGTATCTTCTAAAGACAATCTGAGGAGCTATAAGTTGCAAAAACACCTTTTTTTAAATAAACCTTTGGCATTCTTTCAACAAAATATCTTAGTAATACAGTTTTCTTTATTCTTAACTTATATGTAGATAGGTCGTTCCCAATAGGCTAAATTGTATAATAAGCTTAATATGCAGATTAACTTTTGGCTTTTTATGACTAATACGCAAGAAAATGTTGCTTATTAAGCTTACTACGCAAGATTTTTATTAAAAATAAACCTCGATCGGTGGCTTTGACCACAGGTTCTAAATGTCTTTGACAAAATTGGTTTCACTACAACACCTTTGACTGCTCTAACTTTCTTTAGTTGACAGTTTTGACAGAGACAAAAATCAACGTACCTCTACCCGTAAAACATTGTCAAAATTCTTCGACAATTTAGTCAGCGTTCGTTTTTTTACCGCCATGTGCTGCTGATATCACATGGAACATTTCTTGTGTGAATGTATGACTTGGCTTCCTCCACTCCTTTTGTTGGTTTATACAGTTGTTCCAGGCCGCTTACTCTTTTAATCACATATCGTTTGAGCAGATCGTATTATTTGGGAATCTTCTTCTGCTTCACAGAAATTTCCTTTGCTTGTTGTATTAGCTCAGCGTATTTCTCTCTTGTAAAATGCATACATTTCCACTGGTGCACACACTTTCTCGTCAGAATCAGTTCTTCGGTCCATTTGCAATAAAACGAATCAGATAAAATCAGTGCAATCTCTGGTGGCAGGTTGTTTGGTGTGAGAATATTAAGAATTAAACTCAGAAATAGCTGCATATTGCTATCGATGCATTTATAAAGGACATGAGTGTTGACAAATCTGAGATACGCTGATGATACCACCTTATTGAATGAGAACAAGTATGGCATTCAAGATTTAATCAAC
>JAUYWI010114862.1:0-10673 GCA_034780595.1 Parotoplana pacifica
TTTCTAATTATATTATTGTAAATTTTCTAGTTTTCTAATTATGTTTTTGCGAAGAAAAAACGCAATTTTTAGCGAAGGAACAGTTTCTAGATTGTTTCAAAACTAAATTTACTAAGTCGGTCGGTGGGTAAAAATAAAGAATATTTGATAATATACCTACCTATAATATTGCAAGAAGTTAGTATGTATTAAATTAAATAAATATGTTTATAAATAATTTTAAATAAAATAAATCCAAATATATATGATTTGCTATCTATTTATCGTTCTACTCTTTTGTAGTCGCTGTTTTATTTGTCATTAGTATGGTCTTTCTTTTTTGTTGGTTCTTGACATTAATTTCGGCTCGCTCTGTGATAGGACAAGTTGAAACCACACATTTGTTTGAAATTCTTTTATGAGATTGATGTTTGCTAATGCCTTGAGGTTGAGTAATTGTTTCTTCAGGTTGAGTAATTGTTTCTTCAGATTGAGTAATTATTTCTTCAGGTTGAGTAATTATTTCTTCAGGTTGAGTAATGTTTTCTTCAGGTTGAGTAATGTTTTCTTCAGGTTGAGTAATGTTTTCTCCATGTTGAGTAATTAATTCTTTAGGTTGAGTAATGTTTTCTCCATGTTGAGTAATTTTTTCTTCAGGTGGAGTAATGTGTTCTTCAGGTTGAGTAATGTTTTCTTCAGGTTGAGTAATGTTTTCTCCATGTTGAGTAATTATTTCTTTAGGTTGAGTAAGGTTTTCTCCATGTTGAGTAATTATTTCTTCAGGTTGAGTAATGTTTTCTTCAGGTTGGGTAATGCTTTCTTCAGGTTCAGTAATTTTTTCTTCAGGTGGAGTAATGTTTTCTTCAGGTTGGGTAATTTTTTCTTCAGGTATGCTATCACCTTGAGGTTGGAAAGTTTTTTCGATATGTTCGATATATGTTATACTCTTTGTATTTCCCATAATTGAATCGTTTTACTAACACTTTAAAATTAAAATAGAATTTAAATGTGAATGAAAATATTTTAAAATCTATATGTCAGTTTTATTTTTTTATCGATGCCTCTGTGACAAATGCGAAGTCTTTGGTCTGATATGAACTTATAGTTATATAGAAATTGGAAAACATTTTTTTCAATTTCATTTAGTCAAATTTAATTTTAAATTCAGCTTGTATAATTAGTCGCAACTGCGTGTATAGCTATGGAAAATTCAACTAAAGCAAAGAGAATTACAAAATGTAACCAAAATGCACCAATGAGTATAATAGATGCAACAACGGGCATGGTTAGGGAAAATCCAGTTAAACCACCAAAGAGAATTACAAAATGTAATCTAAAAGTATCAGCGGGGGGTATAATAGATGCAACAACGGGTATGGTTATGGAAAATATAGATAAATCGAAGAGAATTACAAAATGTAATCAAATGGAAGCAGTAAAAATTCCTGAGGGTGACATAAAAACTTATAAAAGAATTTCAAGTAATCACAATTCCAGTAGTCCTGTTACTGAACGCGGCGAAAATGTTTTGGAAGAACCTAAAAGGGTTACAATATACTCAAAAAAATTAGGAACAGTAAATAAAAAGCCAGTGCATCATAATGTTTGATCTTTTAATTTACTGAATATTATTTTCAAATGAGCATACAGAAAGAGAATTTCTTATAAGTACCTATCTCATTTTGTTGTTAAATACTTAAAAATAATTATTTGTTCTTTATAAATCTATCTATTGTATTTTGAAATACATCACATTACGACATATATTTTCATTTTTATTACATCATCGATATGATGATTTCATTAGTGTTTCTGTTAAAAAATATTTGTTAATATCAAAACTAAAATCCTTTTTTTCAATTTGGTAAGTGACCTTGATTCTATAATAGTAAAAATGCAGGTTGTAACAAAAAAATTGTTAATCTTTTTTGCTTTAATATTTAAATTTTGTTAGGTAATTAATTGGTTGAGCTTAATAGCTACCAATAAGCAAATACTGCCATTCAAATGAAGAAAGCCGTATTGGCCATTTTAACTTGATTTTTAACAAAAAGGGTTTATTATGCTCAATAGCATCATATTTTATTACTTAGAAACTGATGCTATGTACTTATAGTTAAAAAGACACCAATGTAGAGGAGGGGGTTGCAGCCTCACAAGAGCAATTGTGCAAGGCAACATGGAAAGCAGACGTCGAAGAGGTAGACCAAAGACCCGGTATCGTGATAACATCAGAAAATTGTCTGGACTGAGTATAGATTTAGTTAACGCTACAACAAAGGATCGCAAAGCTTGGCGGATCATTTCAAATGTGTCGGCCGAAGGTCTGCAATGAGCATGCCGTCATCATCATAAAGCCTTAAAAACATGTGTCCTTCAGCAGGAAGATAAGTGTAGAAAATATTTGGTACTATATTCTCTTCTTCTTCTTCTGGCCTGTCCTGTTTGAGGGACAGTAGATCAACGTTTGTGACCAATCCTGTTCAGGTATTTTTTTATGTTGGGGTTTAAAAAGATCTTGTTGGACTTCCTATTCTCTCCGAAGTACTTTCTTCTTAGCATCTCATCATCATGTGTTCAGCGTCTTCTTCTGGTCAAATAGGGTCATTGCGTTTGTTTCCATCTGCGAAATTCTGATTGATCATGATAGCCTCGACGGATTTCTGATGTTGAGCGCCTATTGCAGGGTCATCTGCGGACAGGAATTTCAGGGATTCTTTACTGATCTCTTCATCTGTGTCAAAAATCCAGAGGAGAAATAGTAGGCGCCAGCACCCATCACCCTTCTTTGTGGTAGGCCTTCTCTAAAGCAGAAATACTGGATTGTTTCGCTCTTCTGTCTGAAATAAATTGCCATATCCAGTCCACATGGCATTTTGGTATAGACTCTGCTGAAATCGTTTTGTGTAATGACTGTTCTCTTGGTTGAGTTTGACTCATTCCAACCATCTGTCACATTCTGTACCAATCTGCCAATTTGTTCGCCTCTCGATTTACCACTTCTGAAGCCAGGCTGGAATTGTTGGATCACGTTGCTTTTCACCTTGATGTAATATAATCCAGTTCTAATCATTTGCTCCATGACTTTGCCAACAATGCTAGTCAGACTTAACGGGTGGTAAATCCCATTTCTTTCTAATCTTATATTCTCTAAACATCTTGTGCATCAAATTTAAAAAAAAGTGTCGATTACAAAAATTTAAAACACTAAAAATATCTGAAAATGTGATGCACTAAATATTTTCCAATATTTATATTTCCACACATGTACCTAACTAAGTATGTTTCTTGTTGGATTATTTAATATCAGTTGGTTTTTAAAATTTTCTGAAGACCTACAATATAGAACTATAGGTTATATCGAAATTAATTCGCGTTTCTGAGATCACAATTTTTCTATTTAACAAAGTAATTTTACAAGTATAAAAATAAAAATCTATATACCAGCATTAATTTTGATATAGCCTAAGTTTTTATTAGAATCTGTACACTTCAAATATAAAATATTAGATATTGTGTTCCGAAGTATATCTTTTTTAGAAATGTTTCCTCTGAGACAAAATTATCGGTATTTTCTATACAAATTATGATAAAATGTTCCGACATATTCATTGAAATTCAAATATATTTTATCATTTTACTAGCATCATTTTATCTAAATAACTAAGAGTTTTCTAATAAATATAAGTATTAGGTGTTTACAGGGACTACTAGTTTAGTAATCCATGGGTACTCATTTAATATGATGCTAGGTATTAGTAAGGTAGGTATTTAAATTTCAATAATGTTTTTTGGGGTATTTTGTGTTATCCCCATTTTATCACAATTTGAAATTAAAATGGTGTAAATTTCGTCTCAGATTAAATATTTCTAAAATGAGATATATTTGGGAGCACAATATTTCCTATTTTATTACATTTTTATTCACAGTGTAGTATATGTAGAATGAAATCTTTACTGTAGCAAATACACAATATTAAAAATTAATAAATTAAAATCTGTCAAGCCTCCGACAATACTAACATCATAGAAATGAATATAATCCAACTAAAAAATGTGCAAAAATATATGGCTTCAGTATAAAACAGCATCTTTTCAAGATCAAATCAAAATTACATAATCCTGTGCATCTTGTTCCACACCTAAACTGAAGCATGATAAGATGGTCAGTGAAGCTTGTTGATTGAAAGTACTATTTAGTTTATCCGAAATCCGAAAATCAATATCCATGAAACAATCCAGTCATAAATGAAATATGTAAAGTTGTTAAAATTCAAAACAATAACTTAGGACTTAGGACCCTCAGTGTTGAGTTTTAACCAGTTATGTGTACTATTCAAAATGTAAAAGGCTAAATAAGCACTAGTTAAATTAAAAGGCAGATTAAAGTCAACTTCCTTATATAAGAAATGTAATGGCCACGGTTGATTGAAGAACCAATATGACAAATAATACCAAAAATATCATAATTGTGGTTATTATAATAAATGCTATTAGGTACAACTCATTAACGCAGTTTTTGTAAGTCTACCAGAACTAGTATTACTAAATCTGTTGATTAAAATAGTTAATGTCCTGGGAAAATTAATAGTATTATAAGTGATAGAATGTTGTGTAACAATTTGATAATAATTACAAAATCTATCTTTATTAGTTTGGTGATAAAAATGGATTACTGTCAATATCAAGAACTTCTTTGATAATGTAAAGTGATCATCACTAGCCAAAAAGGAATAACAATTGGAGCAAATGTATGTAGTTTCAGAAAGACTATTAAATTTAATAAAATCAATATTGTTCATACTATTAATTTTTAGGAACGATTCATGAATATTTTACTGATCTGTAGTATCAGTAATTCAATTAGTATGGGCCTTGATAGGATGAATCAAACGTTTTTCAATAACATGACGTATTTTGAAGTAAATCATTAAAATTACCTGCCAGTAGCCTTGTGAGTTGTCCAACAGAGTGCATAATTCATTTGTTTGTATAGTAGTTTGACTGTTCACCTTAAAATTTGTCAGGCACTTCACCTGAACTGGACCATCTAGACGACTCACTCGAAGATTCAAGGCCAAAATATCGTCACTTTGTTCTATTAGATTTTGTACTTTCTGCAAATATTCTTCCACTATTGTATGCACCTCCTATATAAATATTAAGTACAATTTGGGATGCTTTTTATAAGAATTATTACTTGAGCACTCAATAAAATGATATCAATGAAAAATTGTTGAATTAATTTCATTACAGTTTAATACCTCATTTGAATTTCAATTAGAATTAGTAATTTTTTATTTCAATACTATAATTACTTTTATATTAATCTAAACTTTCCATGGATTTGGTCTTAAAAATAGGTAGGTAGGTGTATCCATACAGTTCAATGGATATATCTTTAAAACATTCAAAATTTTAAAGCAATTATGTGGTTCAAAAACAAGAACACACGTTTTTATGTAAACATTGTATAAAAACTGCTACAATAATAATGAAAAGTTTTAAGATGACGTCTAAAATTTACTAGATAAAACAATTTATTTCGTAAATTTATTTTCATCGAACTAGTAATGGTTTTACATAGTCTTCCATGGTGTACCAATACTACAGGGTCGCAGTCATACTAATCGGTCATTTGTTAGATCAGTCATTTGAGAGAAAATATCATTTTGGTCAATTGATAGATACATACAATAAAATCATTTCTTAGCAGGGTCAATTGATAGAAATTCACAGTTTGGTCAATTAGTAAAATAGTCATTTGATAGATACATGTAAGTAGAACAATTGACCCTGCTAACAAATGACCATTCTAACAATTGACCCTGCTAACAAATGACCATTCTAACAATTGACCCTGCTAACAAATGACCATTCTAACAATTGAACCTACTAACAATATACCCTGCTAACAAATGACCATTCTAACAATTGACCCTGCTAACAAATGATCATTCTAACAATTGACCCTGCTAACAAATGACCATTCTAACAATTGACCCTGCCAACAAATGATCATTCTAACAATTGACCCTGCTAGCAAATGATTGGATCCCGTTCCCGCTTCGAGAAATTTACAACTCCTGGCTTTGATTCGCCAAGTTTAACATTGTCGTCCTTTGCCATACTATTTTCTTCTAATAAAATATTGAAACATAATAAAACAAATTCTCACTTGTATCTCAAAGCTAAACGTATCGCTCTGTTTCATGGTCGCTATCTTGTCAACTACAAAATGTGAATGCAGACGTTGGGTCTGAAGTTTGATTACGTGGCCTACTTCCTCACACTCAGTCATAAAGTTTTCATAATGATCCAGACAGGACATTTGGATTGTGAAACAACGCGCTAACTCAAGAATACTTGACCATTCTTCTTCTAGAATATTTAGTTGAGCCTAGAAGAAAAGATGAGAAGATATTTATATAAAAGACAACTCCACGAAATGGTAGATAGGCCTACGAAAGATATCGTCTAAAAAAGTTGAAAAAGGATAGCGTCTTTGTGGAAAAGAAAATAATAAAAGACAACTTTCTTTTACTCAAAAGAAACAATTAATTAATTGTTTTCCTCCCTATAAGCAGATGTATTTTAAAGGACTATATCAAGCCCAAAATACCGATTTAAAACATTCCAAACATTAAGGATAATATTAATGTCACCATAGGTATAGAAATATATTTTCTAATACATTTTGAGATTATTACTAGAAAATTGAATGATACATATATACAGCTAACTTACTGCAATAATTTCTTTGGCTGGATGACTATCGTTTTTTAGTGTTGCCCCAATTGTCATTACAGCCGTCAATTTATGAGATCGTTGTTCAAATTCGTTTTTAAATGACTAAGGAAAATATACATTTGGTTTAGAATATTAATAGGTATTTACAGAAATCATAATACTGAAATGTAATATAAAATCAATTTCTAACACTTATGTTCAAATGCATATTTAAGCAAATATAACAATTTGCCTACTTCAAAATATCGTTTCAAGCTTGGAACATTTGTTTGTGGATCTATCCACTGTTTAGCCATGTTAGTTGTTTGGTCTTTAAGCCAGTTGACTTCTGTAATTTGTAGCTCGAGAAAATCTAGCAACGATGATTGATGATCTTTGATACCTAACAAAAAATTCTGTAAAATAAATAATATATAACTTTAAAATAACATTTACTATGAAATACGATGTGAACAAGATATTTAAACACCATAGAAAGAGTTCTTCAAACACATAGAAGTTTACAATGTATATTCTTATTTCTTAATTCTATAATACATAGTTTCTTATATATTTCCAGGGTGTTATGTTTCTATAGATATAATAAATTAATTTACATCTAGAGATCGGAAAAACTGGTGAATGTCATGTATTATAGATGAATATGAGACGTGTATAGACGTTTATTGGTATGCCAATATTTTATTTTATTAAATGGTTATGAGTTGACCTGATTTAACAAACAATATGGGTAGGTAATTTATACATAATTAATATTACAATAACAAATTGCATCTTATTTTCTAAGATTATATAAACAATATTTCAAATAGGTACGTATTAAATAAAGTTTCCTTCAATAATTTGGGCAGAAAGCTTACCACAAGTTCGTTATAGTCCTCAATTACATGGTTAAATGTTTTCACAAACGTTTCTAAATCTCCTCCCCTCAAACGAGACTAAAATAAAATTTAAATAAAGAAAACGTTTTAAATACTCGTAATTTAATATGTTATAACATATTAAATTACGAGTATTTAAAACGTTTTTATTTTTATCAAAGTACACCTGTTGTTTTTACTCTTATAAGAGTAATAATAAAATCAACAGGTATACTTAGATAAAATATACTACTTATTCATATTACTAGCAGGTGATAGCCCAGCACAGCTGTTTCGGCCTTGTTGGGTCTCATTAGCTAGGCATAATCACAGCCTGAGCAATATAAAATTTTCGTATATTTCATATAAAAGTATAAAAGAGAGGAACATTTGCAATAATTGAGCAAATAAAAAATTCCAATTTATAATGGAAAAGTTAACAAATTAGATTAATAATAAACGTTTCGCTTTATTTGCTTCTTCAGTATTAATTAATGAAATATCCAAAAATATTTAAAAACAGACCATAGAAAAATTTAGGTACAATGATAGAAAGGAAGAGAAAACAGATAAATTTCTCAAAAGAATTGGAAAATTAAGAAAACAATAATATTGATAAAATAAATGTGGATAAAAAATTAATAAAGAAAGACAAACACCAGAACAAAAACAATTATTAAAAAAGCTTAGACAAATTAAGATTGTTCATAACAATGTTTGCAGAATGGATTAGACGAACAATAAAGATGTTTTAGGTTCGGATGATTATTAAAAAAAGTGACTAGGTATGTTTTTGTTGTAGATACGAGTATTATTGAAGTATTGCAGATGTAATTGGAAATCAGTGTATTGTTAGTGCTATATGAAATATTTAAGTAGAATGGTCGAACAGGAGGGTTTCACTAAAAGAAACGGTATTATCACAATTTAACCTAAGACACGAATGAGATAATTGATTAATGATGGAATTAAAGAAAAAAAATGTTGAATAAGCTGAATCATGAGGAAAGAAATTTGATGGTTAGGGCTGTTAAAGTGGAGACTAATGTCTGAAAGTGGTTTGGTATGTATACGGGTTAAGATTTTGGAAATAGTAATATTCATAGGGTTAGAAAAGTAATCTATAAAAACAGGGCCACACAAAAAGCAATAAATTAGAAAAATGGTATCTGTACTAGTGCAATTGAGATGGGTTTGAATTCTAAAGCGATTATTGGAAAGACGATTTGATTATAAATCGACAAGATGGACACTAAGAATTACCGCATTTAAATCACGTTTTGGAACGGTAGAAACCAATTTTTTGAGTGTTGTATTTCAAAGTACGAAGTTTCCTAATATTATAGCCTTGATTTTTGAGAGATTGAAACATAAATCTAAGTGCATTGTCAAAATCACATTTGATTTGAAAAAACATCTTCTAGCAATTCGAATAAACTGAGAAATAATGACAGATTTAGAAGTATAATTAGGATAGAAGGAATTCTTATGAAGAAGATGACCAGTAAATGTTAGTTTGAAGTATATAGTTGCCTTCAAAATACTAGTAGTGTTAAAGTCTATAAGATCTATTGTAAGATCTAGAAATGTAATCAAATTAAAATTTATAGAACCCGAAAGTTGAACATTTTTATTATCTATTGTAGTTATCCAAAGAGTGTGTCCAAATACTAAAAATATCATCGATGTAACGGATCCAAACGAAAGGTTTAAGTTCAAATGTACTAATGGTCTTGACTTCCCAGAAATGCATGAAAATATTAACAAAAGCTGGAGCAAAGGTCTTGCCCATGAAAGTTCCTTTAATTTGAAGATATCACTTGTTATTGTAAACAAAATCATTATTATGTAAATTAAGGAGAGAAGGTAAAGAATGCTAATGTCGGGCCTCGATTGATCTAGATAAAGAAAAAAAAACATTGTGTTGGCTATTTTCATGCCCTCTTGAATAGGGATATTAGTGTAAAGAGAACCGACATCTAGCGAAAAAATAAAAGAATTCAGTGGGACTTTTAAATCACTCAAAATCATTTGGAAATGATCGGAGGGATATTTTTAACTAAAGGTTGAAGAAACTACCACATATTTGGCTGACATGTAACTTTAACTATTGCAATCCGATCAGGTGGTATGACGTTAGGAATAGTCCACTCTGAAGCAGATTTGTGAGTACCTATATAAAAGAATCTGGGTCTGGGATTAACAGGAGGAAGTAAATCGTTTGGTTGAGTTTTAGTTAAAGAATTGTTATTATGGAGAGAAAGTTAGCAAGACTTAATTAAAAGAGCAGTTTGTGGGTAAATAAGAGAACCGATAGTTTTATTGCGATTAAGATTATTAAGTTGACGAAGTGCTTCATGATTAAAATTATCAGAATCTTGAATAACTATGTAGGCAACCTTATCAGCAGGTTTGATAGCAATATTGGGGTTATTATTGCAATGGGCCATTTTCTTTAATGCGCTAAGTAAAAATTGCAACTCTGTGTACTAAACTAAAATAGGTAAGTATGGAATCACAAAAGATGGATCTTTTTCACAAAAGTTATCATTTTTAGTCCATAATCTTCATTGTTATATCTGATCTGATCATTTCTGAAAATCCATATAGATAGTTTGTCTTTTTCTTCTTCATCATTCCCTATTGTTTGAGTCCATCATTTGGTCCCGTTCTTGAATTCTATTTCTGTAGCTCTGAGTTTGGCATGATAGCTAAATGAAAACGCTAAACCATTTTCAGAAAACAAAATAGATTAACAATAGATGAATAAGATAGTAGATATCTAACACCCTATCTTTATAGCTTTCTAGTCATTAGATAATTTAATAAAATTCAAATAATGTTCAATATATTGATTGTTGTATCATAAAAAATGCAGATTACATACCTTGAGCAACTTGCATTGTTTTATCTTGGCAGCATAATCATTTGTTTCAATCATCAGTGCTTCGTGTTTCTGGATTGCAGTCTTCAACTCTAAACAATTGAAACATCTCTAAGTAAGATGATAATGTAGGAATACGGTACGGATTTAATCGGACAGTAATGGCAAGGCTGAGGCGCGTAGCGCCGAAGCTTTGCCAT
>JAUYWI010114873.1:0-10673 GCA_034780595.1 Parotoplana pacifica
GTCTAGGACATATAGTACGAAAAGAAGATGTCCCAGAACGCTGCGTATTTCATTATATTTTAATTGTCTACGCCTGATCTGATTGGATGTTCAAACTAATGTTATGTTCACAGCGGCTTGCATGCTGCCTGAAGCAGAGCTAAGCTCCATTAGTGGAATAAATGCTGTCCACGTTTAATGGTGTTATTTCCATTCATTTTGAGAAACAGTATAAATTATTGGCGAGGTATAAATCTGAGATATCTTGTCATAAAATTTAGGTGTAAAACAGTTAAGGCCAAAAAACTGCAATCTTCTCCCATCTCAGCAATGTAGAGGTTGAAATATGGATCGGTTAGAGCGCTGGAATTCATTCCCCATCGCTTTATAAGGCTCAGAAACCGACCTAGACAATGCGGAAACAGGATGGACTCCTTCGAATTCTGGTGCTGGATAGGGCTGCTTCGGCTGCGATGTAGCGTAAAGGAGAACAAATGCCTCGCTTGTTGATGAAGCAGACCACGAAGGAGCCACTGGAGGCTTCACGAAGTCACCTTGGACATGTTATTCGCGCACAGAAAAGGCAAACAAACATGTCAGGGCGAGTTGAGGGCAACAGAAGGCGCGGCAGACGGCGAAAGAGACGGCTCGACAAGAACTCTACGGTGGAACACATGATGGCAGATGTCCGTGACAGAGCAATGTGGATACCATGGAAGTCACCAGGGGTCGAAGGCGACTCGACGGCGCAAAGCAACAGGCTAACTCATAGATATCGTCCCTCCCCTCCCTAGAATGTAACCATAGATATCGAAATTGACGAAATTCTATGAAATCAATAAAGAGGCGGATCTCTGTGTATTTATTACTCTGTGGTCACACCTCTACCAACTGGAGTGATGCCCTAACTATTTAGGTGTCATATCTCTGTTCAAATTCACAAAATAATTGTCAGCAGCAAGTGAAGATCTCGATTAGAACACCTTTGGTATAGAATGACCAATGGCCGTACGATTTCTGAAAAATCCAAATCATCTTTCACCAGGACAATGTTTGACTTGAGAGGCTGGTCAGTCAAGACCGATAGTTTACACATTAGGGCCATATTGAGGACATAAAGAAAGCCAGCTTTGAAATAAAGCAGGTGAGAAAAACTTGTCTGTAATTAGGAAATATCAAAATTGCTTTCCAAAGTCTGTCCTTTGTTTGACGGAAACAATATTGGCACTTTTAGAATGTTCTTTAATAGTGACTTCTGATTTTGTAATTGTACCTACTTTAAAAGAAAACTGCTTTATACAAATAGAGCAATTCCTACCACAGTATCTGTGGACTGTTCAGGAAACAATTCTGCGTCGCTTGTATCCCTCGTGTTCAATGTTTGACCCTAAAACACACAGATACGAGTAGCTATGTGTATCCGCATAATCACAGAACAACTACTGTCTATGGGTAGAATACAATGAGTCATCTTGAGAAGGCAGCTCAGTAGTAAATAAGAGGTAAATCAATCGAACCAACTTGACGATAGTTTTCAGCTAAGGAAAAATACACACTGGGTAACCACAGAATCCGCTAACACGAATTAATATTAGTTCTGTTGTTTGTATTTGAACCAAGGACTTTATAGTATAATTGAAATCTGTGATTTGAACAATAACAAATGAAAATGATAGATTAACAATAAAGCTCATAAAGATGATATTAAAACAACGAAATTTGCAAAATGTCCACCATCTTTGTCAATGCATGCGCGCAAGCTGGAAGGAACAGATCGGCATACTTCCCAGCGTTAATCTCACCAATGGCATCCATCATTTCAGTCTTCAGAGTTGATTGATAGTCTAAAGGATTGGCACCATAAACTCTGTCCGTCAGGGAGAAATCACCTGGGTTAGGTCTGGACGACCGATCTGGCTCACGTCGCCCAGTCTCCACAGACACCGGGGAACGTGTCATTGAGCCTCTGAGGCACACAATCAAAGCATAATGAGGCGGTGCCCCATCTTGTTGAAACACAAGGTCATCTTGTTCTGGAAATCTGGGCATGAACCAGTTTTGTGACAGGTGAAGGTAAGTATGCATGTTGACTGTAGCATCATGGAAGTAGTAAGGACCAATAATCCCTTTGGACGAAATAACGTACCATACAGTCACATCAGGTAAATTACCGTCATTCTCAAGAGTACGGTGGAGGTTTTCTGTATTCGAAAACAGACAATTATGTTTATTAATATCACCATTGAGCTCAAAAACAGCTTCATCTGACCACATCATAATGCGATCAATGGATGGACGGTAATTATGAAACATCTCTAAAAATGTTTCACAAGCTTTCATGCATCGGTCAGGGTCATCATCGTCATTTATTGCCTCCATAAGATTGGGGATTATATGTTTTTTCCTAACCATTTTAATGAGTGATCTGCGAACGGTTTCGTGGCACACATTATACTCAGAATTGGTAGCTGTTAATTGAACATTTAGCTTGATTTATTTTGCAATCAAATATATACCGTTCATATATTTCTCTGACAACTATTAATAATTCGTGTTGCGTTACTTTATAGACTCGGTGTCTGTGCGAGACGACTTACCATCCTAAACTTGTATTCACATACAAATAGCATGTAATAAAACCACTCAACCTTTTATGAGTAAAAACGTCTGGGCTACCGGTCTATCTTGTCTACAGAACAAACAATCGACTGTCTACTACTGATATATCCACACAACATTTGATAAAAGTAGTTTGAATGAATCTTCTAAACCAACTTGGCTTTTGAAGAGTGATAATAAACAGCCCGAAGAGTTCAAAACTTATTTCTCAAAATGTTCCGACTTCCCTAGTGGCTAAACTTGTTTCCCTAACGTTGCTTCAATCAAAGGACACGTAAGTTCATGGCGAAAGATATACATTTTAAAATAGAAAATGCATAAACTGATAAATGATCAACTCACAAAAAATGATTTGGCAAAATAAACAAAACTAAAAGCACCCATTTTTATTTGGTGAAAAACGAATTAAAGTATGTTCTAGCTACATGCTTCAATCCAGCTAAAGCCTGATAATGATGGTATTCAGTTCAATACGAACAATACACGGCTAGTTAGAACTTTTCCATGACAGACACCGTGTGAATTCTAGGTCCAGAAACGTAGCAGAACTAACTACAATGGAATTATAGAACATAAACTAAAGTCCACCTGTAAAACACAATCAAGACTTCACCAAAAAAGTCCATTACAGAACAGCAATGCCTGACACACTTCGGTTCTTAGTTTTCCTTCCAGACATATTAAAGCTCATCCCGTAGAACTGGCCAAAGCTTCAAGTGGCTTGCTTGATGTTGGGAATAGAAGATACTTTTCAAATTCTATAATTCATTGAGTCCATCAACCGGTCAACAAGACGTGTACACGTTATATCCTTCGCTTTCTTGCCAAGTTTCATGCGCGTGAAAATACAAAACCTTCTGTTCTCTTGTGTCGGCTCCATTCTCAGATGCCATCTTTCAGACAAAACACATAGCAAATTGAACGAAACTGCTTATAATCTCAAATGCACCTAACTACTGGCTACGCAACATCAATTCAATGGCTAAAAGAATTTTGATTACCGCCCACTTGTTTGACTGTGTCTGCTTGAACAGCTTAAATATCATTCATTAAAAAAACACCATCTTGTGAGAGCTAACATTACACCGAAAGATAATTTTAATTCTTTGGGAACGACAACGATCCCAATGACAAAGGTGCTGCACCTAAGTATTTTACAAACAGACCACGACCTCGATCATAATTCAAAATTCTCAAAGATCCTCTTTTTCTTCCTTTGGTAACAATTTCAAGTATTAAGGTTTCTAATTTTTCTCCATCTTTAGTTCTTTTAATGTAAATTCTAGCCTTTCTCTAATTCCAGTTTTCCTTTTATTCTCATGATTCTTTCCACTGAATAATCTTTCCATAATCTCTATAAATTAAATTTATGATTTTGATGGTTTAATTTGCACTTGAATTAAGTTCTGTACATTATTTGGCCTAAAGAAGAATTAGATGTTGGAAATTGTTTGTCTAATTACTTGTCTTCTTTTTATTTAGGATAAATAATTAGCCAAAGACATTTGCAAACAAGTTCAAGTGCCCCAATCCACCCTGTCGCTGATCAAGGTAACGAATCGCACGCTACACGCATGACAAAGAACAGAGAAGCAACGACTAAAACTTACCAGTTTGGAGGGCGGCGAGCGCAATGCCGAAGAGGGTAGTGGAGGCTGTGCAGCAACGTCAGGGTCCAGTTTGCTTTCGATACTCAGGTCCTGCAGAATAATAAGCAAAACACTGGGCCAAATTAGGTATCCCACTGTCGTGGGCGAAATACAAATCACAAGATATCTTTTACTAAAACTTGAAACTGAATTTTGTCGTCTGTTCGACTTTTAAGCTTCTTTTTTAATTTTGAATAGCGCACTGATTTAAAGATATTATAAAATAGTTCAGTTTCATATAGGAACAGCAAAACAGATTTTTAAAATAGCTATCTGCACAAAGTAATAATTAGACAGAGGTCCCATTCACCATTTTTGAAAAGATATTTCTATTAAATTATTATTGTATGGAAAGCATTGGTAACTTACCATTTCATGGGGTAGCCAATAAAATGAAAAATATTCTTTTTATGTGGCCGACAAATTTATAAAGTAACACCTACCATAGGATGATTGGATTCTTCAGAATAGAGTTTCCCGCTCCTACCCACTTCTGTCTTCATGGCTGGTCACTAAAATAAAAATCATATGGATAGAATTCCGTTTGTACCTGAAATACATGATAGTGACCAAAATCAAAGTGTCTCAATGATTATCGTTTTTCCTTCTGTATCACAGGCTACCACCGGTAGGCCAAAGGTCACCAACAAACCTCCATTGTAACCCCTCAGAAAACAATGTTCAGTGTGAAGATGCTGATAAAGAGGGATCCCTCCCGCCCCTAGAATGTCATACTTCCCATGGATGGATTAGGTTAGCATTTTTGGTACACAGGACCTTGTAGAGATTGACTGACTACAATATATGAAAAAATACTTGTAAAATACAATTTTATTCATTTTATTCAAATTAGTTTCTCATCTTCAGCCAAGTTATCTGATGACGAAGCTTAAATTGATGACTACTTCAGGAGCGTCTGGCAATGAATTCAGCAGATGGAATGTTCCATCAAATCATTTGAACAAATTACTAGAAAATTTCATGAGGCTATCATACAGAATGACAGTCTGCAAAAATAGAACTGTTATATCCAATTACCCAAGTATCAAGATGGAGAGCAAGTTTGCTTTGGCATTGAAAACACCCAATCTGAAACCATTAGCCATTGATGGGATTCCACTGTACAAAAGGTTAATGATAAGTTTTTGGCCCATTCTCCTGGATATGTCATGCAGTTTCTTGCAGCACCAAAAAAACAAATTACTGAGTTCCAAAAAATTTCTTATTAAGGAATTAAGTAAATTCTATCATTTGTCATGCACCAGCTATGGAGTTGTGAGGTGCACAAAACAGAGCTCAATGGATACTCAAGCGGTCCTCAATGTGCAGTTTGTGGAAGAAGGTCCTTTACTTGGAGAACAATAGCAGTCATTTCAAGTGCAAATTGACAAAGATCGCCACAATGGATTTTCACCATTTATATCAACTAGTTCAAGAAGGTCCTTTTATGCTTTGATATGAAATATATGAACATTTTATATTGCTCAGGCTGTGATTGTGCCCAGCTGATGAGGCCCAACAGCTGTCCTGGGCCATCACGTGCGAGTAGTATGAATAAGTAGTGTATTTTTTATATTAAAGTATACTTTTTTATTACTCGTAACACACCAAAATTTCCCAATAGCCAGACACTTCTAAAATATAAAGAAGCAGTGACTGATGCACTTATAAGATACATCACTTCAAGAACGAATTCGTCCTCAAAGTAGAAAGCATTGACTGTGTTTTCTGTTCCAAAACAAAAATGTACATTTGCAAACTATTCAACTTTGTACTGTCTTACCCTGTCTATTAAAGGAAATAAATTTTCTTCTAGATTGTCATAAATCAGATTATTGTGACAAACTTCTGCAGCTACTAATTCAACAATTAATAATTGTGTGAACTATCTGAATTCTTGTACTTTTCAAATTAGGTTATCACTGCACCTGTTAGGGAGCCATTGCTAGCATATCACTATTTTGTGCATTTATTGGTTGTAGGCATAATGTAATCATTAATATTAAAAGTCTTATTGAGACAGAAGGTTATCGATGGTCATAGGTGATCATTTCCCATCATGGGTCAACTTCCTAGTGAAGTGATTGTGACTATTATGTAGAACCAATGTCTAATTCCATGAGAAAGTTGCACATTTAAAAAATAAGCTTTAATAATTTTGACATGTCATAAGATCATTTTATATAAAAGAGAGATTCAATGCTACGTCTGTTATATAATTACATAAAAAGTTGTGCTATTGTGTTCATATAAGTTGCAATGTGATACAATTTATGTTCAAAGAAAAAAATGTATACAATGAATGTTATTATTGTAGATATGAATTGTATGGCTATAGACAAATCCCACATTATATCTATGTATTATATTATATCTGTTATTTGTTGATGTATGATAGTATAGAGCTAAGTTTGAAGTCATAACAATATGGCATGTAGCTTACAACAGCAAGAATAACCTAAATAAAGGCTATACTGGAAGTATAACTTGGGCATATTTATCAGGACACAACAATGGCATCATGGGTAAATGAGCAACTAAATTTTCATAATCTCGTCTCTATGGAAACTTGGTTAAAATCATTCTCTGCATTACAGACAATGAAGCTAAAATACAAAGAACTGATTTGTGTTTAGCAAATGCTGTTACTGAAGCTATCTGTCATGTTACTTACTATAATACCCTTTGAGGACATTTGAAACATAAAACTCAACAAAATAAGACCAAAAAAGCCACTGATCATAGCAGACAAAACCAAGTTTCTTGCTGTAAAACAAGTTCAAAATGAAGACATATTGAAATATGCTAAATGAGTGCATGATGGATGTAGGTTTTGTGAATTTGACACACTAAACAATAATAACAAGTGCCTAATTGATGGGTTAATCCACTGTGAAATTAAGATGAAAGTGTTAGAATTCATTCAAGGTTTGAATAAAACACCAACATTGAGTCAATGTGTTGAATAGAATGTATTCAGCAGCTTGAGATGATAAAGGAACAATTAAATGATTATTTGTATATCTATTCATGTCACAATGCTTGATGATTCCAATATTTGCAAAAAATGCAAACCCTATAAAGTTCATGTTTTTGTTACTCCTGATATAGTCATCAAGACTTGCCAAAGGAATCACTAAAATTTTCTATTGGCTAGTAAGCATTCTGACACCAAAATTTAAAATGGAAGCATAAATTTAAGGTATTTTGGTCAATATCTCCAATACGGTGCAAAATAGGTGAAAACTAAGTATAGATGACAGATATGAAGTTATATTTTCTAAATCAATTAGTATTTCTAATCAATGGACATGTTCAAATACATTATGAATAATAAAAAATACAGTTACAACTATTCTACATATAACTAATTTCAATTTACTGTTTTTGGATAGCCAATAAATGGAACTTTCAACTTGCAAATGAAGCCACGAAGAAAATAGGCATGGAGAAACTATTCTCAACAAAATAAATAAAAATTAGATTGATCATTTTCATCTGCCAGCAGCTGTGCCTGCAAAAAGTCATTCTGATTGGCAAAAGATTGATAATGGTATGATAGAGATGTAAACCAACTGACAGCATTTGAAAAAAGTACTAGGTCTAAAGATCATATACAATGTGATTGTTTTATTATTTGCATGACAGCAAGGACACCCAAAGGTGAAGGAGTTGTCTAATTCTAAAAAAAGAATTTTGCTGCAGTTACTATTTACTTACACTGCAATTGTCCAGTAGCCCACATTTAATCCAAAAAACCTAATAAGCAGATGGAAGAACTTGTCTAAAAATTGCCAGCAATATAATCACTGATAGAGTTAGACAAGTGAGCTCATTGTCATCTTTACAACTAGATACACAAGGCAAAAAATCCATTAACTGCCCATGTTATTAAATCTAATGAGTCACCGTCTACTAAAAGTATTGCTGCAAAAGATCAAAGTAACTTACAACCATGCCTTGTGCCATGATTAATAAAGTAATGCCTTTTTATGTATCATTCTAGGTGAAAAAATGTAGTCAGGCTAACTTTGATTCTCATTTTCAACAATTGGGTGTTGCAATTGATTTATATTTACTTGGAATAAATGAATTTGATAGTGTGCCTAAACCTGGAATCTTATGTAAGGATATCTTTATTTTAATTATAATAGTGACAATAGCAATGATGTTGGACATTTCATTTGACAGACACATCAAGTCATTTGACAGTCTATATGCAAGCTTACCAACCAGCATGTCTACTGCTGTACACAGAGTAACAAAACACACAATTCAAATATCTAAATTAAAACATTCACCTCTTGGACCTTTCAGTGAACAAGCCACAGAGAGTGTTCTAATAATGTCTTTGATTCTTTGAAAGAGTTGATTGAAACCTTGTATGATCTCCTTGTTGACATTGGACTTCAAAATTCCCCAGAGATTCTTGATGATGTTGAGGTCAGAACTGCAGGGGGGGCAATGAAGTACATGGAGATCACTGTCCTCAAAGAACTGTCTGACAACATGAGCAGTGTGGCAAGTTGTGTCACCTTGTTGGAAAATGCAGATGGTGATGACTGGGATTTTCTTGAGAAGGATCTCGATATACTCTGGAGCATGAAGACCTCCACAAATGTGGTAGAGGAGAAGAGAACCATCAGCTGTGAGTGCTCCCCACACCATGACTGATTCATTAAAAAAAAATTGTAAAAGATGCTAAACAACATGATGAAATTATTAACTTCTCTAATTAAAAATTATGCTCATTTTGTGGAAAAAAACATCCAACATGTCAATGGAAAAAATGTTCAATTTGCAATAAACAAAATCATTTTGCATCAGTATGCAAATCAAAATATTGATACTAATGATGAAGACATAGCATATATAAATGACAAAGATAATGAAGAATCTGTTTATGCCATATCTGCAAAATTAGAAAAAATAATAATCAACAAGATCATCCCAATGCAGATAGACACTGGAGCTAGTGCTAGTGTAATCTCAAAAAATCACTTAGGAAGAACTATCAAAATAATACAGAAAACAGAATGGATGATATTAACAGTATTAGAAGCAGAACTGACCAACATAGCAATTATACAAGTGTACATGCCAAGATCAGACCATGAACATGACAAAATTGAAGCAGTATATGATGAAATTGAAGAACATATTCAAGAAACAAAGGGAAATGATAATCTAGTACTTATGGGAGGTTGGAATGCAATTGTTGGAGAAGGAAATGCTGATAAAGAAGTAGGAAACTTTAGATTGGGAATGAGAAACACAAGAGGACATCAATTCAAAGATTTCTGCAGACTACACAAACTAGTCATCACAAACAGAGTATTTCAACTGCACAAAAGGAAACAGTACACATGGAAAAGTCCAGGAGATAGATTTTGATGTCAACTTGACTACATTGCAGCGAGATAACAATACAGAAGTAGCATCAAAATATCATGCAGCTATCCAGGGGCACACTGTGACAGTGATCACAACCTTGTCATGATAAAAACAAATCTGAAATTCAAAAAAATTCAAAAGAAAAGACCAAAGAAAAAATGATCACATTAAAACTAACAATGCAAATCAAATTGAACAACAGTTAAAAAATATCAATCAACAAAATGTGAACAATAAATGGAACCAACTGAAAGCAATAATAAGAACATCTACTCAAACCAATATAGGATACATCAGAAAAATTGCCCCAAAGAAAGCCTGGATCAATGACAAGTTTGTGAAAATACAAGAAAAGTGCAAATGAAAATCAGTCAACAAGAAAAATGGATAACAAAACTACAAAAGACTATGTAATGATCTTAAAAGGGAGACACAAAAAACAAGAGAAGCATGGTGGCAAGAAACATGCAGAAATATCAATGACATAGACAAAAAGGGACTAAGTGACTTAATGTATCAAAATATACAACAATTAACAGAAGAAAAGAAAACACATGACAGAAGCACTGAAATAAAGGACAAAAATGGAATTCTGCTAACAAAAAATATGATATATGGAATTAGTGGAAGACATACATAGAAAAACTCTACAACAAAATGAATAAACCAGAAGAAACTGTCAATGATGACTTCAGAGGACCATCAGTATTACAATGTGCAGCAGACTGTGCAGACTACAGAACAATTAGCCTGATATCACATGCATCAAAAATCATGCTTAGAATATAAACTAGAAGATTGGAAGCAAAAGCAAATACATACATTGGACAAAGTCAATTGGATTTAGACATGGTTGGGGCACAAGAGAAGCAATAGGAACAATGAAAACAATCATCAAAAGAAACCTTGAATATGATAATGGACTATACATACACTGATTTCTAAAATAAATGGAAAAACTTGCTAATAAAACAAAACAGGAAGCAACTTTTATCAATCAATATGAGGTAGCCCTAAATAGGGCTGTTTTCG
>JAUYWI010114884.1:0-10671 GCA_034780595.1 Parotoplana pacifica
GAAATATACGAACATTTTATATTGCTCAGGCTGTGATTGTGCCTGGCTGATGAGGCCCAACAAGGCCCAAACAGCTGGTCCTGGGCTATCACTTGCGAGTAGTATTATAGATAAGTAGTAGACTTTTATCAAAGTGTTCCTTTTTTGTATCATTTGAGTTTGGGCAGCCATGGGTTGACTGAGAGGGGTCTTACCTACAATCTATCATGCCCAGTCACCAAAAATGCTACAATCAAATATATTGAGGCGGAGAAATTAGATGACTTTCCTGGGGGGGTTGTGAGGGGCTAATTAATTTTTAAAGTTGTGCTCAAAGATACTTTTTGACATTTCATTTAAACATTGGTGATAAGAGAGTCTTCGTTTATTGTTGTCAGTGCTTTTTCTGATTTTACTATTCCAAAACTACTTTCTTTATTTGTCAAATAATTCAATTAGTTGTGTAACTTTGCTACAAATTGTTTTTTGTTTTATGTGAGATGACGGCACAGTGGACGAGTTTGGGATCCCCGGGCTGGCTCTGGCTACTGAAGACAAGAGAAGAAACGTGTCCAGTCCACCGTTGTTGAAACTCACCATGCTGTCCAATTGAAAGAGCACCTTGATCTCAGCATGTTTTCTACTCACAGAGGGATCAGCAACCACCAAATCTCCATTCACCCGGCCAACTACATAGGTCTTATCCACAAAGAAATGTGTGTACTTCTTGGCTAAAATAAATGGAATAAAACCTTTGCTATGATCTTTTTTATCAATACACAAATCTAGAAACAATAATGGAGCTACTGTGAACAGGGCATACTTTGTGGCTTTGAAATCAACTACCTACTTATATAAAAACATTGTTTTAGAAAATGACACCAATGCAAAATGATTAAAAACAATTAAATGGATTCTGGAAAATTCTTGTAGTTAGAAGTATAAGAAAATTTTAACTAGACAACTAACTGCAAGCATTTTCCGGGAAGTCGTTTTGCAAATATTATTCAAAAATAATTTGTTAAACATCAGAAATGCAGAATTTAATTTTTGATTAGCTAAATACTCTAAGTTGCCACTGATTGTCATAGGAAGCAGAGCTTGAAGTGTTGTCAGAGCCGTGCCTGTTGATTGGTTAATGTAAAATAATTTATGAGTCAAAATAAAAGTGTCAAATAATTAAATCATTAATTTTGCACTTAGTGTGCCAACAAAAACAACATTATGAAGGTTTATACTACTTATAGTAGTTAAAAATATAAGTTAAATTTAAATAATATTATATATGTTGTCTGTTTTTTGCATACTTAAAAAATAAAATGAATGTTATACTACTTATAGTAGTAAAGTTAAGTTAAAAATTTAAATAACATTAAATATAGTCTAGTCTTGGCATGCTCAAAAATGTTGCCATTATAGAACTTAGCAGAATTTAGAAGAATTCTTTAACATGATACCTAGAAGCATTGACTAGAAAGTCCATTTTTCAAGATCATATTTCATGTTCAAACATGATAGGTTAAACTTCCAAAAAGCACAATTTCTTTTTTAACCAAATATCTTAAAAAAATCAGGCAACTTTTACAATTGCATTTCAAAACTATTGAGTAGATACCACAAACTCTCCTGATATGCATGTTATTATATGCTGATGACATTGATCTTGTGCATCTTCTCTAACGTTATTCTTCCCCCTTAAGTTCTTCAACCCCTTAAGTTCTTCAACCCCTTAAGTGACCAATTAATATCATTAACCCTTGGAGAATTAAGGGGGGGGGTGGTGTGGTCACACCCACTAAGGCCCTTCCAAATTGTTTAAAAACAGTAAAATCGAGTTACTTGAAATGTGGAATCTGCAAAACAATTTGTCTTGTGGATTTTTTGTGTGAACCCCCCCCCTCTAGCAATAGCCCCCTGAAAAAACATTATTGGACCCCAATTGGTATCTTTTACAATAAAATAAATTCTGAAGCTAAATAGAAGTTGAATTAACAAATATTTGGTAGATAGATTATAGAGACTCTATTGTCTAATATATATATATATATCCTGAGCGCCAAATAAATAAATTATTTATCTATTTTTAAATTACACAACCACTGACGACTTTTATTTCAAATGTGTGCAAATTAAAGCCCTTGGATGTTTCATAGAAAAATAATGCTGCAAAACAGATGATGATGCATAAAAAATTAGAAATGTTTTTCCTGAAATTAAATTTTATAGCAAGAAATCATTTCAAATCTGCTATAATTGACCTAGCTACCAATGATAAAACTATTTTAAATAAAATAGAGCAATTTGTATGTAAATAAATTGACATTTTAAAAGTCAAATTTTACAGACTTTCTTGGGAATGCCTCAGTATGGCAGGCCTCATGGACCAGCAACCACAAAAGTGAAAATGCCAACTCAAACTATTCATGTGGGTTTTTAAAGGCCAATAATCAATTTTGTAGAGGACCAACAAGGCTGAAACAGCTGTCCTGGACTATCATTTGTGAGTAGTATGAATAAGTAGTATATTTTTATCAGAGTATTCCTGTTTTTTTATTATGACTCTTAAACAAAAAAGTGAGAATGTCAACTCAAAGTAAAACACACATTTTTCGATTTAGTTAATATCTACACTTAAGAACTAGTTGAAACCTGCAGTTTCCGCCTACGATTTTGAAGCATTTCAACTTATAAAAAGAATTGAAAGAGCTTCTTTTAAAGATACTGAAATTTGCCATAGAAATTGTTGTCAGAAAAGTAATTGGGCTTGAGACATTGTAAATTGTAGTAAAGAGACCCTCTGGGATTTGAGATGATTGATTTAGTCAAGGAAATGCATTAAGGTCGTTGGAATGTTCAAAATGTTCAGCATGGCACTCTAAAGATGTCACAAAAGAAATCAGATTGTTAAGAATGGCTATTGGTATTATAAAGAACTTTTTTGCAGACAGATTATTTTTTAAATCTAATATGTTGTATTCAATGACATTGATACATAATAACTTTGGGAGTTGTATTCATTTCTTCAAAAAAATAATGTGTAATTTTTTTTTATAGTAACAATTTAACTTTTAAGTGCCCTGATTTATGGTAATTAGTTTTGGAAGTACAAAACATTTTTATTTTGCTTTCAAAAAATAATTCAAACCTTATAAAAAGCATTTAATTAAACAAAACAAGCACCTATGATTATCATACTTCATTGTACCTGATTAAAAAGTAAGTAGATATCTAATCATTTCTAAAAAATAGCAATTTCTTCTAACTTTTAATTTTTCAATTTGGCTGGGATCTGAAGATAATATTCAAACAGTTTTAAAGTAAACAATATTATAGGGATATGGTAAAAAATACCCAATTTAATTACATAAAATTAAAGCATAAAAATAGATGGTCTGCTTTGTACTATAAAAAATAATCTTTCAGGCTTAACATTAATATTGTTTTGTTTTCCATAAAATATTTAGACCATTACATTAGTTTTCATATTGCCTGTTCAGTTAATTACTTTGCCTGGAAACATGAATTTAGGTGCTGTTTGGTGCAATCAAAATGTTTCCAACCTTCAAAAGAAATGTGGGAATGCTCTCAAGTTTTATCTGACCTTTCTTCTAGTACCATAAGTCACCATGCATACTTAATTTATTTATAAAAAAGCAACATTAGAAAGATATTTGCTACAAAAAAAACAACCTGTTGGAAATCTGTTCTGTTAATTTCATTTTTATCCATGTTGGCCATCTAATAATATGATTGTTGGAGCATTTATGTAAGAAATTGAATTAACTATCCATACATCTAGTGAAACTATTTTTGTAACTACAGTAAAACAATATGTAACTGAAACACATTAAAAATTTCATGGTTAAAAATCTATCAGAATAATAGCAAAACAGCTTTGTCATCAATTGAATTAATTCTTAGATACCTATTAAAATTTGGTAAATTTTTTAGACCTGGTCATTTATTGATTTTCTCTCTCTCTCTCTCTCTCTCTAAAAACAACAATAACTGCTAGTATCAGGTTGGTACACTATTCACATCTACTAAACCTCTTCTTTTAACTATGGTAAGCACATCTAATTCAATACATAGGAAACTCATGGTGTGACATTTATCAAAATAATAGCAAGACATTCCTACCATCAATGTAATTAAGTCTTAGAATGATAGTTATTGAAAAAATACTTAGCCCATTTATAATTCTCTGCTAAAAAATCATTAGCTACCCTAAAACATACCACAATTCATACATTGGAATTATCAGAGGCATACATCAGAGAGGGGTTAACAATGCAAGAAAACTTTAAAATCTTATTATTAAAACATTTAAAAAAATCAATAATCAAGGATTGTAGGATTGTATATTTAACAGTAGATTTGAATTGAATCTAGACACCCTGTAACAGACAAATAGTGAAAATAAAACAATATGAAACATAGATTGCTTTCAAACCAATTATCTATTTAATAAAAAATGAGTCATAGATTATTCCACATAATTTAAAACCATACGAAATATTATTGATTTCTTAAATCTAGAGTTATAGCCATAGAAATTGAAATAAAGTTTATTATTCAAACATTTAAAAAATCAATAATCTGAATGGTTTATTTAACAGTAGATTTAAATTTAATCTAGACAGTCTGAAAGATATCTATATTTTTAGACATTTCTGGACATCATATGCTTAGACAGATTCCAACTGAACCAACAATCAAGATGGAATGATCTAATAAATCCATTGTGTATCTAGTACTGCAGTGGTCTATGGTATATTTTGGTCAAATTAGATACCTCTTAAAAATAGATATGAATACTTATTCACAAAAACATTTAAATCAGAGATTTAGTAGTATCTGAATTATTATGAAGCTAAAATGTTTAGTTTTTGGTTACTGAGATTAAAATATTTAGTAAAATAAACTTTCCTTTGATTCTAACTTAACACTTTCAAATTATACCTGTTTCTTTATTATTACTCTTAAAGACATTAACTGGCTAGGACCTACTTTGACAGCATGAGTGCTCTTTAATAAGAAAACAGGCTTTCCAACATATTTCTCCTGAACATCTTCTATTTTCACTCTTCTTATGCAACTATTGCAAATGTTCCTCTCTTTTATGCTTTGATAAGAAACATACGAACATATTATTTTGCTTAGGCTGTGATTATGCCTGGCTGATGAGGCCCAACAAGGCAGAAACAGCTGTCCTGGGCTATCACTAGTGAGTAATATAGGTAAGTAGTATATTTTTATCAAAGTTAGCTATTTTTTATTGTTACTCTTAAACTAAAATATTTAGTGGATAAACTTTCTTTTGATTCTCACCTACAAAATAAATGGCACTTTTATTGTAAAACGAAGCTAAGAAATGAACTCAATCTCTCTATTTGAGGCAGTAATCTTTTGGTTGGAATACATTCATTTCTATGATGTTAATACTGTTGAAGGCTACACTGATATTGTTTCTTATTTTTATGTTTTCTGCAGTAAAGATTTATTCTACATATTGAACTCAAAATAATGAACACTGTCTATTGCCTACAATAACAACAAATCCATAGATAGTTTTTTTTAGTTAAAACGCTCATTGACGATCAGAAAAATAAAAGTGTCATCTAATTGTGGCAATAAAAAGTATAGTTACTGCTAATAACAGTCATAGAAATTGTTAAATGTATCTAGATATAGGCACATGAACAGAGAAGATTTATTTGAACTTTCTTGTATTTAGTTATCCCTGGCTACTGTATTTGTCATAAAAATATTCATTCATATAGGATTATCATCATCAAATTATTTAACCACCAAATCATTCTGTAAACAGTAATTGCATTTTATAGTACCTTTTATATTACAAAATGCAATTTAAAATGGTAAGTACTTATCACAATTTTAAAAACAGATAAATTCATGTAAATGTTAAGAGCAATAATAAAAAACAGTATGATAAAAATATACTACTTATTCATACAACTCGCAAGTGATAGCCCAGGACAGCTGTTTCAGCCTTGTGGAGCCTCAACAGCCAGGCATAATCACAGCCTGAGCAATATAAATGTCAATGTTTTGAACTAAATTTTAATTGTATTATTAAATAGTATTTGTGCTATGAATAAAACATTACTTGTAACCAACATGTAATGTATAGACCTATAAGCAATCTTGTATTTTTAATGTCCTAAAGATCAAGTGCATTCATTTCTCATAAAAATATTTGAGAAATTTAACCTTTACCACTGAAATTTGGAGTGCATAATGGGAAACAAGCACACTGTGATGCCAATGGATATTTTACAAAGAACTGATTGAACTTTTTGTGTATTATGAACATTTATTCATTGGTTTCTGTAGTAATATGTACATTTTTCATTCAAATAAAGAAATTAATAAATTCAGATAAAATAAGCAGGTACTATTTGTGTTAGAGTGGATATGTTGGGAAAACACATTAAAATTATCTTAAGATTGGTTCCATGTATGGGAGGGTCAATAAGTTCGTAAAATCACCCAGAATCATTGTGCCAGATCAATGATAAGTATCTTCTTTTAAACAATGAAAATATCTAAGGTATTCCTGAAAAAGTCAGATTTTATGGCCATTTTAAATTTTTAAGTCAGTTAATGACAAAAAATTGAACTGGAAAAACATATTTATTCCAACAAAATTGACATAATTATGTACAAAAAATAACATTAAGGAATGACAAGTCTAAATCTTTTCAAAATAATCCCCATTACATGCAATGCACTTGTGTAAGCATTCAAACCATTTTCTGAAGCAGATCTGCCATTCTTTGATGAATGCTTGTACTGCTTCATTTTCATTGCTGAAAATCTGACTCTGATTCAATCTCCATTGAAGAATGGCAGATCTGCTTTAAAAAATGGTTTGAATGCTTACACAGGGACATTGCATGTAATGGGGATTATTTTGAAAAGATTTAGCCATGACATTGCTTAATGTACTCATTGATGTTATTTTTGTACATAATCATATCAATTTGGTTGGAATAAATATGTTTTTCTAGTTATTTTTTTGTCATAAAAATTTAAATGACCATAAAATCTGAAATCTTCAAGATATAACCTTAATTTTTTCATTGTTTAAAAAAGATACTAATCTAGCACAATGAATTCTGGGTAATTCTACAAACTTATTGACCCCCCCCCCTCTTATGAGTTATGCATTTCCTACACTGAAAATGGATTCCTATACTTTTACTTATGTTAAAGAGAAGACTTCTGGATAAAGGTAGCTATGACTGGAGAGCCTGATGCCATAGCACCCATATTGATTTTGTCTAGCTAACTAATTTCTCCTATAAGTTACTTGTATCCTTCAATGAGATGATAATGTCCTTGATTGGATTTGTAAACTGGGCACCATATACATACTCAGTGATTGATTAGTCTGGCTTCTGTAGAACAATGGTGGACACAAAATGACAGAGCACTATGTGTTCCATACTAGACATTAAGGGAATAGCTGGTGTGTCACTCTGCTTTATGATACCATACACAAACCTTGTCTAAGCCCAGTGTATCTAATAGAAATTTTCTTTTGTTGATAAAAACATTCATATGCATATTCATTCACTGCTAGAGAGCTATACCAATGCTATACCAATAACTAGCAGTTCTGATAAATGTACTCTTATCTGAGTGGATCACACAGTCTGCGTTAAGAAATATCAAGTATGGACACATAGATACATTGAGTATTGATTCATTCTCTGCTAGCAGTATCTAGAAGATATCTATGTTCTGTAGTATCTAACTAGCTGCTTCTTGTGTTAACAAAGACAGATAAACACATGAAATTGATATTGTTCCATTAGAAGTGCTATTGATCTATTAGATGATTCAAAGAATATATAGTAAACTTTACCAAATCTATGGCACTATCCCTAGAGTCAGATTTTAGCATGAGTAGATTCTTTATGGTTCTGTAGGAATAGCACCCCATTGTATATTTTTTTAATTTACTGTTGATTGATTTAAATTTTGCCTACCATGAATATAGGAAAATTCCATATAACAATTGGGGATACTTACTGTACTATCTGCAAGTTTGCTACTGTCATTTGTACATAACTGCACATCTTTGTCTGCCTCAAAATCACTTTTTGCACCAGAAATTCAGCATATGAATTATTTTTTTGTCCAAGATTAAATACCATGTCAACAATAATAATTTAAAAAATGTTAAGTTAATGACACTATTTTATGATAGATTTAGAAATTAATAAATTCATTCAATTAGCAAATAGAAATATTCAAGGGAACAACAGGGGTTTATTTTTATTATTATAACATAGAACACTATCCATAGCCATAAACACAGTCTGATTCATTTATCAATAGAGAATTATAAAATGCTGATACACCATGGAAATGACAGCATAGCATTCTGTGTCAAAAATGCTTTCTAACCTACCTTTGTCTTTAAAAAGAATAAGCCAAAATTTATGGCAACATGGTTATGAAATTATAAGAAAAAAGAGGGGGGAAAGTATACTTTTCATGCATGACCATTGTTATCAACAAAATAGCAATGTATTTTTCTCCAGATAAGATCATTCAACAAATTTTTTCTTAAAAAGTTAATGATGTTATTAAGTATTTTCTAATATTTTTGGCAATGGCTACTGTCCCAGCAATAGAAACAAATCAATGGATTACAGGCATTAATATTTATTAAGTATTCTATCGCAGATATTGTTCTGTGACATAGTAAAACTGAAAAGTGACTGAGGCAGAAAATAATGTGCAATCATATACCAATGATATGTTAATGCAGCAAAAAGAACTACTCCGGCCAAAAAACTGACCCTAAAGATAATGCCATTGATTTAATAGAACAATAGCATTCATATTTATTCTGTCACAAAACAATAGTTCCTTTGAATTTTTTTTTTGTATGCCATTGCCATCCTTAATAAAGTTATATATTTTGAAACATCTATTTGTCTGTCTAGATAATATAAGCAAGACACCTAGACATTCAGGTGACAACACCACTAGTTGTCTAGAAAATATGGAAGTGTCTACTTCGATGTATTTCCAGAAATATTGAAATTCTTGCTCAGATGTACATCAAAATATAAGAATTTTAAAAAATCCTTAGGTTCAGTTTTTTCTTGAATAACACTAACTTATCATTAACACTTATTCAAGAAAAAACTGACCCTAAGAATTTTTTTAATGTTTTTATTTGGACATATGTCTGAGCAAGAATTTCAATATTTATGGAAGTACACCCAAATAGACACTTCCAGAAAATATTGTCAAGACCTCTAGATATCAGGTTAAACCTAAAAGATTAAAAAGCACAAGCTATGGCACAAAAAGTTCCTTGTAATAATTGTGAATTTTCTATTACATGGCAAATTAATAATAGCAAGTTTTCTATTATACAGAAAAAAGTACTAGTACTGATGGAAAAAATTGACCCTATGGTAAGGATGGTGACATGGATTTGATGGAAGATTAGCACTATTATTACTATTTCAATATGCTAATCTTATTTACTAATAATCTGCCATGTAATAGAAATTTTACAATTAATACAAGGCAACTTGCTGTGTAATAGCCAGTGACTTAAGAGACATTGTGGTCAGTGTCCTGGCACTGGAATCAATAATCCAAACTTGTCAAAAATGACAGAATCATATTCAATTTAGTTAAACAGGGCTGCAAATAGTAGTATCCTGGTATCCCATGAGATACCAACTTTTCTGGGGATACTAAATTTTGTGGTGGTATACTAGTGGGATACTTACCACATTTTTGTTACAGATTTGTTGGCAACTTACTCTATCTTAATTTTAAGCTATGAAAGATCTATTTATAAAATAAGGTGGTGCGGTATTAATGGCACTTCAAAACCAAACAGACTCAGCTTCAATTTCATGTCCATCATGACAGGAAGAACAAACTGAGGCAGTAGAACATTTTGAAGTGCTGTATCAATATTCAGTCAGCCTATGATCATGGCACCTTGGTTTCCAAGCTCATAACAATGGTAGATGAATTGTTCAGCTCTTTAAAATGTAAGAGTGACATTACAACATTTCTTGGAGAATGCCTCAATTATGGCTTTCTCATTATGCTCCAAATTTGTCAATACTAATTTGTTTAATCTTAATCTTTCCTATATCAAGCAGCAATTGTGAAAGCAGTTTCTTTGCAATGACTAAAACTGCTTGACAGCGCAAAATGTGTCTCATCAACTGTGAATATAAATGGCAGCAAAATTGAAGATGTTGAGAAAACAACATCAGTTCTACACTTTTTGGAAGACAAATTACATCATCCAAACCACAGGATGTATGCCAAACAGATGAGAATGTCACAGACCTTCTTTTGGCAGAGGAATCTGATAATTAATCATTTACTTTATATTTTACTAGTAAAGACTTACCTCTAGATTCATGATACCTACATATTAATTATATCACTTAACTACATACACATAATCATGTACCATATTATCATAATTATTGTTACTCTTATTATGAATGTTTGGCAATTTGGATATTAATACCTACCTATAAATACAACTTTTTTCATTTTGTTTTTTTTGTGTCATTACTATTAATAGTTTTTTTATGGCATTTATTAAAATTTGTAGTAACTTTTCTGCGATAAGGGGGGTGGGGTGAATACGGAAAGGGGTGAATACGG
>JAUYWI010114895.1:0-10669 GCA_034780595.1 Parotoplana pacifica
CTTTTTTCCTTTTTTGCTACTCTTTTCCTTCTTTCGCCTTCTCGTTACCCTCTCCCCCTTTTCTTCATTGACCTCCTCCCTCTTTTAATTTCCTATGTCGACACTGGTTTTGGCTAGAAGAGTAACTGAAGTATGTTTAAAGTAAGTAAACAAATATTGAGTAAGTTTTTTTAGACTCTGCAGTTATTATTACATCATTTCCAAATTATTTATGGGTGCTAGTAAGCAATTACAGGAAACAGGAATCAGTAGAGTGAAAATTAATTTAAAAAATTAGGGTGCGGTGAAACTTTTGACCAGGGGTGTATAGATATGTTTACTATCTATTATATTGTCAATTATAAAAATGTCTTCCGTTTCTAGACATTGAAGATAAAATACAATGCGACAGCAATAGCTGATCGTGATTGATATAAATAAAATATGTCTACTAGAAAATTTGTTTTGCACATACATACGAGTATATAGGTAGTTTTAGACAGCCTTGTTTAAATATTAGGCATCGGCTGCGCTTTCTAATATAATAATACTAATAACTAATTCAACTGTAAATTTAAGTTTTATAAATGTTATTGCTACAATATGTAAATGCGTAAAATTATTGACAATAAATTTTGTTATTGACAATATAAATTTTTGAGGGGAACGAGAACATCTCATAATATTCTATTTCGCACAACACGTATGTCAAACTCACATCTACGTCAACAAACTCATTTCACATAATACATTGGTGGTGTCACACTTTAGATGTTTCGAAATCTGGTTAGGGATTTATAATTTAGAAATGTTCATTGTGAGTAAGTTCGCGGTGTGGTTGGGGGATAGGCAAGTTAATGTGCAAAAGTATATAATGATAGAGATAATGTTAGAATGTGTTAGTGTGTTAGATATCAGAATTGGGATTAGAAGGTTATAAGTATGTTAGTACATCAAGTTCGTATTAGAAGTTTTTTTTAGAACATAGACGAAATCTTTAATAGTTTCGTTTGTATTCTGACATCGGTTCATAGGTCTTGTTAGGTAAGCAAATGTATAAAAAGTAGCTTTATTTTATATCTATTTAATGTTTACTGCAATATAAACTGCGACAAAAACAAATAATTTAAGTTTAATAAATAAAATATTTTAATAAAATGCTTTCCTTCCGCTATAATTGTCCCAAAATTCCAAAAATCGAAGTATTTATTAAAGTAAAGTGTTATCGTTAATTAGCATATGGTTTTTATTCCTTAAAATTCTGTAAATTCTAAGCTAAATAGTATTAATTTTAAAGTATAGTGTTCGGGCCTAAATAGCTCAATGGGTATTATACATAAAATCTTAAACATACATTTTAAGAGTTAGTTTTTACACGTTTAATTTTATTAAGAAGTATACATTTTCTAATATTGTATCTCTAAATAAATATCTGTTAAGAAATGCGTATAAAAAAGTTGATAAAATATTTTTTTAAAGTCTAAGAAAAAGTTTATTTTTATTCATGCTACCTAATGATTTAGTTTGTATATATTTTTCAAGGAAAATATAAAAATTAACAAAAAAAACTATGCAACTGGTTCTAAGTTATTTATAAATAAAAAGAAGTTTCGCAATTGAAACAAAGATGATGGAAAAATCGTTCAAATAGTTTTTCAACTAAAAACGAAGCAACCCCTAGCACACATTGTCTAACTTTTCAAAAAGACAACAGAGATTTTAATATTTTATTTGATAACAAAGATGTGTCGCAAAATTGCTATAGGCTGGTTCCTAAAAAATGTCGCTTTTTATTTAATCTGATTTCTAATATATTTGGTAAGTAATATAGATAATTATGGTTAATTATGAAGCTGAGTTGAGAAATATACTTATTTTATGAAGAAAAGGTTATGACCGGAAACGAAAAATTATTTAAAAAGAAAAATTTCATTAAAATACAGTCAATGTAATTTTACAAAATACAAATTTCGAAGAATGCAATATGACCAATGTCTTCAGTACGCTTTATATATTTATAAATAATCGAATAAGAAATCCTATTATTTAATATATGCAATATTATTATAATGCTTTAAAATGAAAAGTTCATTTTCAAAACAAGTCTTTCATGGATAGAAAATTGTATCTACCACGTATTAAGTTTAAAGCAAATGAATGCCTTAATAAAAACGATTTAGTTGTCAATTTTTGAGCACACTGCCAATAAATTTGTAAAATGACAGGTTTTGTTAATCAAATTTAACATTTTTATTTTTCAAATTGGTCATAAAGAGTGGAATATACATAGCTTGCTTTAATATAACGTTTTAGAATGAAAAGTACCTTTTGAAAACAATAATTTTTTGTGGATAGAAAATTTTATCTATCATGTATTAAGTTTAAAGCAAATGAATGTATTAATAAAAAACGATTTAATTGTCAATTTTTGAGCATACTACCAACAAATTCGTAAAATGACAGGTTTTGTTAATAAAATTTAACATTTTTATTTGTTCAAATTGGTCATATCGTGTGGAATATTGCTTGCTTTATTATCAACTGCGCTCAAAAGCAAAGTACGCAATTCAATACATTTTTTATATCTCAATTATTTTATTTTAGAAAGGAACATACAATAAAACTAACTAACTAAACTGTGTGTATTAAAATAGAAGGAAAAAGTTTATAATAATAGTAATTTTATAAAATGATGTAGTCAATAATATATTATACTTTACAGGTTAAAACAAATTTCTATCTGTATGGAAACAAAGGAACATACAATGCGGAATGTAGTTACTCTTTTTTTTAATGAATAGAATAGCACATGTAGGTGCATATTCAGATTTTCTATATATTTTTTAAAATGCTTTTAAACTTGTAGTATAAATATGTACCCATACATGATACTTTCAGAAACAGCGAACGTTGATAGATTTTTTATATTTGTGCATCATGGAAACCTGTGTATGCATCATTGTAGAATTTTTATACGTCATTGTAGAATCTGTATACATCATTGTAGAAACTTTTATGTCATGTATCTATTAACACAGATAGGAAATTGTTTATTGGGGCTGGTTTTTGGTCGTATATCACTCATATGTATCCTTTATCAATATAAACTCTTTAATATTAAGATACAATAAGACCAGTCAAATATTTTTGTCCATTGTCATTTGAAAACTAAGAGTTGTTACCTTCCAAAACAAGGTTATTTGAAAAAGAAGCGTTGCTGTTACTCTCCACCATTTCTTTATAAACACAAGGTTCAACCTGGCTTACCGCTGAAACATAGCGTCCATCTTCTATATGCTGTTCAAAAATGAAATCAGATACATTTGCCGGAAGTTCACCATGTGATCCTGATGAAACATTTTTTCCATATTTTTAGTAGATGTCAGATAAAATTCCTGGGGTGAAACTCCCGCATTTTTAACTGTACAAGTGTCAAACACCCCATCATGGTGAGACCTTGGAATTGAATGTCCAATTCTACTGGAAGAAGAAAATGAAGAAATTTGGTGGTAAATTTTACTTTTAAAAAAAGGGGGGGGTCTAAAATCAGACTTGTCCCCCCCCCAAAAAAAATATAGCTGCTCAGGTATGACACAGATAAGGCTGTATAGAGGGATATCATAGAGGGATATCATACATCTAAGAAGAATGGATAAGGAAGAGACCACTATGGAGTCACAAAATTCAATTTTTGCTAATTCTTTTTGTGTAAGGTGATACAGACATAAAACTGCAATAATCACAGAAAATTTATGTTTCTAAATATTTTTCAATTTCCTCAAATTTAAAATAAAAAAGCCAAAAGCTGAATTATCGGCGTTATACGCCCATCAAAGACAAATATATATACACACAGGGTGTTAAAAAGGTCACGCAAGATTTTAAAAACTGTTTTTTTTATAATAAATACAAGCCATTGAACATTGTTACAACAGTTGTAATACTGTTGTAATTTTATAATTCTGCTTCAAAGTGATGCCAATTATTTTTAATGCACTTTTGTAACCTTTATGGGACCGAAAAACAAACTTTTCGACACAGGTTAGCATCAATGTCAGCTACAGAATTTTGTATGACAGTCTGTAATATTCCAAGAGTTCGTGATTCTCTGACATACACTTTGTCCTTAAGCAACCCCCATAACAACGTAAATTTAAAAGATTTGACATTAATACCGAGACACAAACATGATGGAAAAATCGTTCTTCTAGTTTTTTAACTAAAAACGAAGCAACCCCTAAGATATATTGTCAAGCTGCTTAAAAAGACAACCGTGATTTTAATATTTTATTTGATATCAAAGATGTGTCATAAAATTGCTATAGGTTGATTCTTAAAAAAATGTCGTTTTTAATTAAATTTCTATTGTTCTTAGTTATTTTGATTTCTATGATATATTTGGTAACAGATAAATACTTTTACAGATATTTAGTCAACAAATATTGATTAGTATTTGAATAAGTAATATTTTGAAGCTGAATTGAAAAATATACATATTTAATGAAGAAAAGGTTATGGCCGGAAAAGGATATTTCCTCCTCTCCACAATGTTATTTAGGGAACTAAAATAAACATCGAATTTATCTAGGGATCTCCAGAAAGCAGACTTCTATAGTTTGGTTTAATAGTAAGACGAATGTATATACTAATATACTCGTACAAATATTCATTTGATTTGAATTTATTTGATATACCTATTACAAATTTAAATTGATGTGTTCAAATTCTAATGTTTTAAGATATCGGTCCCTTTAGTATTCTTTCTAGATTTCTAGACAAGTTTGTGACAAATAATTCATACAAAATTTTACCGTAGTTCGACCCATCCGAGTTGCGTAATGTAAGAATTGTGATATTTTGCTTGTTTTACAACTGTGGTATTTGCACATATTAAATCATTTTTTAAAATATAAACTACCTACCATAAATGTGATTTAACAAATACCTCCACGTTTATTTATACTTCCGTTTATAAATAATATTTTGTGAGAATTCGTCTTAAAGGAATGTAGATGCTCAATTTTTAAAGGAATAGAATAGCAGGTGTTCATAGGTTCATATTCAGATTTTTTATAATCGAATACATTTAAAAAAAGTTTATAAATAATATGTTGTATAATATGCACTCATACATGTTACGTTCAAAACAAGCGAGTGACTCTTTGTGCATCATGGAAAACTCTGTATACATCATTGTAGAATTTTTGTACATCATTGTAAAGCTATATACATAATTTTAGTATCTATATTCGTCGTTACAGATTCCTTATAAATTATAGACTCTCTATACACTATTTAGAATCATTATACATTAATGAGGAATCTTTTACATCATTTAAAATTTATATAGATCATTAAAAAATCCTTATACATCATTCTAGTATCTTTATACATTATTTTAAAATCTTTATGCATTATTATAGAAACTTTATACATTTTTAGAACCTTTATACATCATTGTAAAATCCTTATTTATCATTGTCCATTCTTTATGTACATATCATTGTAGAATCTTTTATATTAACTCTTAATACAGCAATGGTAGTTGTTTATTGTGGTTTGTTTTTGATCAGATAATACTCATATTTATCCTACATCAATTTAAACTTTTTAAAATTAGATATAGGTAACAAGATCAGTCAAATATTTTTATGTACCAATGACACTTATTTCTACAGCTTACATTCTGTGTAGATTTTGGTTTATTTTTCTTTTTTTGGTGATGGGAGGGTCTGCCCCCTGAAAAAGTTAAGTTGAGTAAATGGCAAATAATGTATACCTGTACATTTTAATATTATATCTGAAGAAGTCCTATGTTATGAAATTATTTTACCCGTTAGCTACTGTAAAATATAATACTAACTAAACACATTTAAACAATTTGGAAACATTCATTTAAAATTAAATGTCAAAATATGGAACCGCCTCAAAAACAATGAAACAAATAGATTAAATTAAGAAAGATTGGATACTCTCATTGTACAAATCAGTACATTTAAAATGTTGTTTAGCTAAATTTTAATATGACTGACAATCTTATTTTGACAGTCAAAACAAAAAGAATATCAAATGAAATTAGTTGCACAATAACTAGATGCTGTTGGACGATTTATCTTTATGTTCCGAAACTATCAATCTCGGGCAAACACATAGGTCAATATCACACAGACACTAGAAAGCTCCATAGATAGAGACATGTAGGGATATCATACGTCTGAGAAGAATCGATAAGGAGGAGACCACTAATGGAGTCACAAAATTTACTTTTGCTAATTCTTTTTTAAATTGTAAGGAAGTGAGGGACTACCCACCGTCATATATAATTTCAAAAGTGAGTTGGAGACATAAAACTGCAATAATAACAAAATATGGGAAGACAATTATTTTCCTAAATATTTTCAATTTTCCTCAAGTTTAAAATTTCGATAATAGGAGAGTCTATGTTTTAGAGCATAGACAGTTATAGGAGAGTCTATGTTTTAGGGCATAAACAGTTATAGGAAAGTCTATGTTTTAGGGCATAGACAGTTATAGGAAAGTCTATGTTTTAGGGCATAGACAGTTATAGGAAAGTCTGTTTTAAGGCATAGACAGTTATAGGAAAGTCTATGTTTTAGGGCATAGACAGTTATAGGAGAGTCTTTGTTGTAGGGCATATATATTATTATAGAGGGGTCAATGTTTAGTGCTTAGGCTATTATAACGGTGTTTTACGGCTATTATAAGAGAGTATGTTTTAGGAATAAGACTATTATAGGAGAGTACAGAGTAAAGATATACAGAGGTTCCACTCTTTGTTATCTTATGTCTACATTGAATTACTGACATACTTGAATCATAGAATAAGTATTATGGATAATTATGGTTAATTATGAAGCTTAGTTTAGAAAGTTGTGGTCGGAAAAGAATATTTCCCCTATCTCCACAATGTTATTTAGTGAACTAAAATAAATTTCCAGAAAGCAGACTTCTATAGTTTGGCTCAATATGTATTAAGATGAATATAAAATTCATTTGTTTTGAATTTGTTTGATATATCTATTCCAAATTTAAATTGATGTGTTCAAATTCTAAAGTTTTAACATATCGGTCCCTTTATTATTCTTTCAAGACAAGTTTTGACAAATTATTCATACACAATTTTACCGTAGTTCGACCCATCCGAGTTGCGTAATGTAAGAATTGGTGATATTTTTTTTGTTTTACAAAACTGTGGTATTTGACCCAATTTAAATCTGTTAAAAATAAATAAAACCAACAATAAATGTTGTTAAACAAATATCTCCATGTCATTCAAAAACATATCCTTTAGTTTAGGATTTTTTATTCTTAACAGTTATTGTGAGTGAAATTTAGCACCATTATCTTCACATACTTGAGTAGATAGTTGTTGGTCATAAACTTTGGCTACAATGGCTGTTAAAATAATATCACAAAATGTGAAAATCCAAAGTGCTATGTTTCTGGGTAACGGTGGATTGTAACTGCTTAACAAATAATATTTTATAAATATTTTTCTAATAAAGTTTTGGTACCTACGTATGGTTATTGATCATTTAAAAGTATGTTAACGGATCCATTCCCAAATCAGGAAGTTTTAGACACTAAATTTTTTATAAAGTACAATTATTTAAAAAGAATAATTTTATTTAAAAACCGTCAATGTACTTTTACAAGATACAAATTTCGGAAAAATGCAAGATGACAAAATATTTTCAGTACGCTTTACAGATTATAAAGAATCTAATAAGAAATCTTATTATTTAATAAATGTTTTAATAATGTTTTAGAATGAAAAGTTCGTTTTCAAAACAATAGTCTTTCATAGATTAAAAAAAGTATCTACCACGTATTAAGTTTAAAGCAAATGAATGTATTAATAAAAAACGATTTAGTTGTCAATTTTTGAGCACACTACCAACAAATTCGTAAAATGACAGGTTTTGTTAATAAAATTTAACATTTTTATTTGTTCAAATTGGTCATAACGTGTGGAATATTGCTTGCTTTATTATCAACTGCGCTCAAAAGCAAAGTACGCAATTCAATACATTTTTTATATCTCAATTATTTTATTTTAGAAAGGAACATACAATAAAACTAACTAACTAAACTGTGTGTATTAAAATAGAAGGAAAAATTTATTATATACACGAGTGACTCTTTGTGCATCATGGAAAACTCTGTATACATCATTGTAGAATTAGTGTAGATCATTTTGTAGATCAATGTAAAGTTATAATAATAATTTTTATAAAATGATCTAGTCGATAATATATTACATTTTACAGATTAAAACAAATTTCTATCTGTATGGAAACAAAGGAAAAAGCAATGCGGAATGTAGTTGCTCCTTCTTTAAAGTGAATAGAATAGCACATGTAGGGGCATATTCAGATTTTCTATACACATTTTTAAAAGGTTGCAATTTGTAGTATAAATATGCACCCATACATGATACTTTCAGAAAACAACCAACTTATTGATAGATTCTTTATATTTGTGATTCATGAAAACCTCTGTATGCATCATTGTATAATTAAAGATTATTGCAGATTCTTTATCTATCATTGTAGAATCTTTATATGTCATTGTAGAATCTTTATACATCACTGTAGATTCTTTATATATCATTGTAGAAACTTTTATGTAATGTATCTCTTTCCACAGATAGGAAATCGTTTATCGTGGTTGGTTTTTGATCGATATCACTCATATATATCCTTTATCAATATAAACTCTTTCTGCTTTGGGGATGATAGGATGTGACCTCCCATAAGATCAGGTGGCGGCCCTCTGAAAATGTTAACTTGAGTAACTGGCCAATAATGTATACCTATACATTTTAATATTATATCTGAAGTCCTAATATGGACATAATTGACTAATAATTTAGGTAGATTAAATTTTTTAAATCCACAGACAGATAAAAGTCAACATTGAAATTAAGTTTAATACGACGAAATTATTCCAATATCGCAGACCTGTTCACAAACAAATTTAAATTATTTTAACCATACATGTAAAATATATTGCTAGCTATAACACATTTAAACAATATAGAAAAAAAACATTTAAAATTAAATCTCAAAATATGGAACAGTCTCAAAAACAATGAAATAATGGATTAAAGGCAAAACAACGTGAAATGGAATATTTCACAAATTGAGTATATATTTGTTGTGTGAAAATATTAGAAGTCTACTCCTTTTAGTTAAAAAGTTATTTGAGATTTAAATGACGTTAAAAATATTTTTTGAGCACTTCACTACAAATATCAAAGGCAGAACTACGATTTTTTTAGTTTTTCAATAATTGCTTATAACAGCACTCAAATAACATCTTAATTGATCAATTGGCATAATATATATGATATCAATAGCTTTTAGGTTGCAGATCCATTAATATACGAGTATTATAGGATTTGGATAGAATTTAAAAACATTTAAAATATTAATATTACCTATAATAATATTATAATTATTCATATGTGGGCATGGTGACATAAAACTTCTAATTTAAATATCATATATTTAATTAAACATTACTAATTTACTATCTACATAGTTATATTTGTAAATAAAACGATCACATAATCAAAATATGGTTGATGCCAAAACAGTTAGGTGCCAAATTAATAATATAGACAATAATTTCCATTTTCATCAGATGGCCTTTGGGGGGGGGGGGCAGAGGTCATATAATTTACATTTAAAAAAATCGAAAGAAAATTTAGTACACATACAAAGTTTCATTCCAATCGATTGAAGCGTTTTTGAGCAGTTTCAGATTTTCTTGACCAGGAAGGGTTAACAAAAAATAAATCTTAAACTAAATGATTTGATATTGTGTATGACCTTTTACGTTTTTCGACCAATTTGTGTACGATTTGTTGGTCTACGACTGTTTATGCCACGTCTTTATTGGGCACCACCCTTCAATTGGAACCTACTATCCATAGCTATATCTTTGGGATTGTCGAATCAAGCTGTTTGTGCCATTCGACATCTAAACATTTGATAGACCTAAGTAGGTACGAAACTCAGACATTAATCAAAAAATTTAAAATTTCGATAATTAAGAAATAAAAAAGTGGACAGTTTAGGTTATATAAACATCAACAAAAGTCTAACTGTTTGGATAACAGAGGTATAGTAATGTTAGGTGCCCTTATATCCAACTTTGAGAATGTATAGCATTTCTAAAAATAGAGTCTGCGAACTCGAAGACTTCTAATTCTTTTATCGATTAAGAAATTTTGTTGAGTTTATCAATGAAAGTTAAGATATTTGTTCAAACTGTTAAGTTTTAAATTACACAGTTGGGGCTTATACATTTAGTGATCACTCAATGTATTTTTCCTATGCTGAAAAATATTAGTGAAAAAAAGTTTCCATTCAAACAGATTGTTTAGGAATATCTATAATTACATAACCAAAGTTCAAGATGAAGCTATTATTAAATGGAATGAGTTGCCTAATGCAATTAAACAAATAATAAATAGAAAAATATAACAAATTATAAAATTTACTAAGTGCATTATGAGGTCATTTCTTTTTGAAATATATATGAACCGTGATTGGGTGTTTTTGTATTATGATAATTTGATTGTATGTATTTTCATCAAATTTCTATGAAAAATCAGTGGTTTTAAGTTTTTAGTGTAGTACATAAAGATAGTGAACTATTC
>JAUYWI010114906.1:0-10669 GCA_034780595.1 Parotoplana pacifica
AGTCTCAGAAAAGAGTCAACAAGCGGTAAAGTTGTCCGATCACTGCCGAGAAGTCATTGCAGCACACGGTGACTACGCTTTATAAAACATTTTATGTCCATGTGTACACGTTTACTTTTGTATAAATCTTTCATGTTAAATACATTTTTAATGAAAAAAACGAACTTTTTTTGTGATGACCCAATATTTCGACTATACCTACACATGTATTGAAAAATGTACACACTTTTCGAAAAAGGGCTGTCATTATGCTCCCCTAAACCGTGAACAAGAGCGAATGAATGATTGATAAGCAGAAATTATCTTTGAAATTTATAAAATCTAAACTTACTTATAAATCTTTAATTTAAAATTCACTCAGTTTTATAAATATACATATTACACATGTATTTCTAAATAAATTTATAAGGTCACCAAATGTTTCAAAATCAATATCACCATAATTTTAGACATTGTTATAACGTGCAAACAAGATGGCCTAGTTATTGATTTATTGCCGAATAAAATAACACTCAAAAGCAATTTTTATACTGCTCTATAAGAAACATTTTATAAGAGAAAACAATTGGCGACCTCAAAACCGTTCAAATACGGCAAAACATTGTCTTCGATAACTAACATGTCATTTGGAGTAAAAAGCTAACTGTTGCTTCAAAATGAAAAACAAAAATTAATCAAATATAATAATAAAAGCAACAGCTGCCTGTCAATTTTCTTACTTAGAAATTAATCAATATATAAATACTTTGAAGTGTACATATATGGATTTTTTAAAACCTAAAACCTGTTTTATAACTGGACGCAAAGAAATTTTAAATATAACATTTGTAACCTTTCTTTGTATAGAAACTGTTGCCTTAACTCTGCGTTGATAACCCAGAAAAACGGGGGTCGTCTAGACACCCTTAGAATATCACTTACCATGAATCGATTGAGTTGAAATTTGGAATGTTTAAGGGTAAAAAATCGATATGGGACCGATTGACAAAAAAATTGTATTAGAAAATTACATCATTTGCATTTATGGTTGCTAGTCTATGGCGTCCAACAAGTACGTCAAAATGTTTTTTTAAATGGTATTTCTTCACATATAAAATAGCTTTATTTTAGTTTTTTAGGTCATATATAATGGTTTGGGAATGATTTCCGCTGTAAAATTGATATTTATTGCGTTGGCAGGGTCCAGTCCCAAAATCAGTGAACTTCAACTTCTAACTTTGGATAAAGCTATCATTTTTTACTTATTACAATTATAACATATCAGATAAAGAATAGATGTACCAAATACAAAGGCATTCCAATGAACTATTCATATTTTATTAGGAAATTAAATTTTCCATTTTTCCTATCTAAATAAAAGTTTCATAGTTTTTCTGGATCACTATATTTTAATTAATTTTTCTACATTTACTAAGGGTACTGTTATAATCTTTTTTGAAAACAAAAACAATTATCCACTGGAATCTATTTTATCACAGGTTGCAGCCTGTGAAGAAAAAGAAAAAACCCGTAATATATGTTGAATAATGAAGAGTTTCTAACACATATGTACATATATCAAATATGAACCATTGTGTAATGTTGACTTCAGGATTGATTTTTTAAAAAGTAAACTTTTCAAAAATTTGGAAATGTTGAGGGCCAACAGGTGATCTTGGGCGGGGGTGATTTTTTTCACGTGAAAAACTGAAGATCCTTCACAATGTTGCAAAATTTCAGCTTAATCAAAGCTATCGTTTTTGAGCTAGAACATAATACATACATATGTTGTGCAGGGGTAATCCTTGAAAATTCTCTATTACAATTTTTTACAGAACTCGATATAATGGCATGTTGTTATTATACGACTTTTTCCATATTAAATACATTTTCTAAAGATAATGCGAAATGTAACAAAGAATCAACAAACTTCGTTTCCTTAAAATCGACCTGCGCGTTCTTTCTTGTATTTAGTGCAATACATACTGTAATTTAAACTAAAACAATGAGAATTTCATGTTATATTTATTAAATAAACACATACATATAAGCCCGAGTAATTATGTTTACATTAACAACAGATTGTCGAAATTTTTAATTAGGAACTGATCAAATACATATCAAAATAATTATGTTTTGAAGAAATCATTCATCAGTAAAATGTATCACCCTCGCTGTATTAATTTTTTGAACACACAATGGTTTACAATTGTTAAATCACGTCGACAGTTTACTGCGAATAAATATTACCGGGAGAACCACCAAGCATGCGCAACTTAATTAAATAAAGTAAAACACTTCATCATCAATTAAATTGAATCCAAAATAACTGCTTTACAAGGAAATAATAGATCAACTCATCGTCACAGCTCTGTTATAAATCTCTTTCTTTAGTTCATGGGCGTTTCCAAATTTAGCAGGTGGTGGTAGTATAAAAAAATATCGGAATGTACATGTCTTCTGTAAATTGGAAGTAAAATATAACATATTTTGCCTACATAATTATCTTTAATAACAGTTGGATAAAATCGTTAATGCGAATAAACAGATGTGTAGTGATTTGCGTTAACCTTTGAAGGACTAACATACATACATATTTTCAAATAGGCCGCGGACTTAGGGGGAATGGTGATCTATCTAGGATTTCATACTTCCTGTGGATGAATTGGGCTGAAATTTGTAAAAAATCATCCAAAGAATTTTTTTTTAAATCAATAAGGAGACCGGAGGTCATAAGGACCAAAATTTGAGTTTGTCCGCCGATTTGATACAAATTTGATGTGTATGCCCATTAGGCAACCAGTAACACAAATCCATAACGTTTATTGATTTCCATCCCCCAAAAAACGATATTTTTTTACCAAAATCACAAAAATGGCTCTAATATATATACAAACGAAAAAACCTATCACACTCAAATTTGAAATTTAGAATTAGGAATAATGTATTACAAACTTAGATGCCTCAGTATGAGGCCCAGAACACCAGGGTAAATTTGTTTTTTTAAAAACATAAATTTATTCACAAACAAATGGCTCTATTTGATTTAAAATATCTTATTAGTTTCTAGGTCACTTCTAGTGGTTTTGGAATGATTTTCTGCCCTAAAATTGATCGTTAACGTGCTGGTCAGGTCCGGTCCAAAAATCAGTTGACCTCAATTTCTGACTTTGGAAAAGTTGACTTTTTTTACTTGGCACACTTATATCAGATAAAGAAGAGATGTCACGTGGTTTTAAGGGGGGGGGGGATCACACAAAGAATTTTGTTAAAAATTCTGCGAGAGAATTTCGTGCGGAGATTCAGACCTTTTTGAGCAATTTGGAAAATACCATATGGGGTGGCCACCCCCCCCCCACCTTAAAGTCCGCCAGGGGTTAACTGGACATACATGTTTGCAAATAAGCTATGGAAATAGTAATTCAGAATTTTCATAAATTATTAACCCCAGAAGTCACATTCATATTTATACATTTTTACCCAATTTTTACATCATAAGTCGCATACATAACTATAAGTGACATTTGCCCAAAAGATACAGTCCATACAGAATCAGACAACTAGCTATAATTTTTTTTAGCTTCATTAGTATGTAGTTTTTTAAATATTCATCAACATGTTGTGATGAATCAAATTGAACTCAGCCTTGTGGCTTCCAGAGTCAAAACAGAGTTTCCCTAAGAAGTGCCATAACTTTTCTAAAAAAAAGGAAAACAGTCCTGCATACCCTCGACATTGATACCCGACTTTGATATTCTAAATGAATTGTCGTTAAATAAAGTATTATTATTATGAGAAAATGTACAGAACTGCTTTTCTAACAATATCCTGTGTCACTATCTATAAATCGGCGGCGAGAAGTTCAAAATTGTTTTATGATATTTTGATTATCACAAATCTTAACAATGTCAGAATTCCCATGTTTATATCAATGACTTTCCAGGCACATGGGAACCCTCGTAAAGCGATTTAGCTGTTTTCTGTATTATTATTTGTTAGGCACCATAAACTTATTTTCAAAAATAGATACATAATTATTTAACAATTGAACAGTTTGAAAAATTATGTGACTCTTATAGAAATATATACATGAGATGTGCGAATGGCATACAGAATTGAGTTCATTACAAAATAGATATATAAGATCACAGACAAAATATATATTCAAAGATTGAAATAAAATATAAAAGTAGAAAACATACTCCAGAAAAAATAGGTAATAAGGAAATAAAATAGGTATGCGTGTACAAATATAAATGAATAATCTAGGAAGACTGTACCCGTTTTGAAATTACATATGATACTCAAATTTCAATATAAATCATTTCTAACCATTCATTGATAATATACAGTGTTTAAATAATTAGAAAACTAATGTGGATTTTTTATTGTATAGATACATTAGTTTGAGATACCATCCAAAATAAAAATATACAAAATACAATACATCTACTAGTATATTTTACTAGACCGCCATTCGGAAAAGACTCGCAGATAATTTGAATCTGTGTTAAAAATGTTTATTATGCATCTATTAATTTAAAAATTAGTTGTGTTACAGATAACAAATACCCATTTGAATGAAATTATAAGCAAAAAGAACTGACTCCCCTTTTCATAAAGGGTGTGCTGTATATTATTTTCATTGCTTTTTAATGATTTCATAATTTCTTCGACTTGCATATACATACATACAACAGATTGAGTGTGTCTCTGTTTAAGTTAATTTAGCTGTGTTCTTTTCACTTTGGAAAATTCGTTTAAAAAAGGAAATAATACACCCCACACGGAACCCTATGAATAGGAAATCATAACAAAGAAAGTGGCATCAAGATAATTGCCAAATTACAGGATATGCTGATGGCTGAAAGAGTTCTTATGAATCGTTAGTAATTGGAGAGTAGTGAACCTCTTGGTTTGAACAACAACTTTGAAATTCTTTAAAGACTCGACGAGATAAAAGCTAAAACCGGTAATAAATGAAGGTTCATTAGTAAAAGGTATTAAAAATCTAATTAATATGACTTTAAATATCCAGTAGATATTTTTTGCACAATATCGACATTCACTGTCTATGGAATACAGCAGATTTGTACATATCCAACTGTGTTAAAGATTTAGATTTTTTTCAAAATAAGTGAATCCATCGAGAAAAAATAAGAAAGTAGTAAATATTATTCGGAAATGTCTTAAAACAAATATAAACAACTAAGTATGTTATAAAGTTGTTATTCCCATTTTCACTTACAACTGCTGCTAGAAGAGAAGCGACCATAAGATAGATGTAGACATAATTCCATCCGTATGGTGAGATCAAACCGCATAGCAATGGCCCCAGAGCGGCACCTAAACAACAACATTTTTAGTTAAATTTCATCATCATAATATCGGTAGATATCAATATAAGTCTGGGTCATCATCGTGAAATGATTCGGAAAGCAATTGAAAAGTTTTTTGTATATCATTTGTATATTGTAATTAATTTGTTGAAATAAATAAATCTTCAGTGTAGGTAAGTATGACGTGACCTAAATTTAAAACAGTAGTTGTTAAATAATAGATTTTAGGACTAGAAATTGTCCATCGAATTTCAGTTGAATTCGACAACAAATTCTGTGTTTGCTTTGTAAGAATCAATATAATAATTGCATTATCGTGCTGCAAACTTTCTCTTCATCACTGCACATGCACTAAATAGGCATCTACTGCCTGCTATATAGCCAAAAGAGGATGATAAATTCCTATTGAGAGTTCTTTCAGCTAAAGGATTACTTGAATAGTACAATTACTTAACTCCATCAAGTTTATCGAGATAAAAATAATTGTTTATAGCTGCGGTTAGAAGTAGATGATCCGTCTTATGTAGAAACTGCACAAAAACGCCTTTGATTAATGATTGCATGATACAGATATAATATAAATATATATTGCTACAATTATATCAAATAAAATAGACCAATAATTGATTAATAGGTCCTATCTTCCATATTGTCAAAAAAGGAGAATGTTTCTATTTTTATAATTCTTTTAACGGTCAAGGGTAAAGTCTAAACTTTTATTTTGTAAACTATAGCAAATGAGATATAATAAAGTCTTACTATGTAGTTAAATTTAGAATACCTCAGTTTAGCTAATTCACTATTTCAAAAAAACTAATGAACCTGCAGAAATAACATTATTTTGTTATAAATCATAATATGCAATTCATTGCTAATAAATAAACAAAAATTGTAGCTATTTAGCTTCTGAATACTGTACAAAAAGGTCATAAGCAAAAACTACAAATTTCCTGAGTGGGGGTGTACTTCCAATTACTTAGCATAATACTGCCTCATCGAAAATCGAAGAGTGTTTCTAAGGATAAAACAGAAAAGATTGAATCTCTAACGGCTACGAAAATCTTCTTAGTCCTCATGAATGCGTCCTATTGTAATTTTTCATATCAGCACAACATCCACACACAAGTGAACATCTTCATAGAAAAAATTATGCACAAAATAAAAATTTCTACTAAACCTACGGAGTCCTAAAACAAATCTATAAATGTCATATACATACATACCTAAGGATCCAGTTCCATCAATAATAGCGGTCACTGTTGCTAAGGCTTTTGAATTTCCAGCCAATGAGGGATGAGTTCCCAGATCTGCAGCTACTGCGGTTGTTATCAGGGCGTAGGGCCCATTAACAAACAACCCAAGTAATAACAGCAAAGCTATAATAAAAAATGATTATATTTTTTAAACCAATTTCATACTCATGTTTTTATAAGTCAACATTCAATGTTACATTACTTTTTTACTCCCATAACCAACAACTATCACATCATGTTCATAGACAAGTCATGAATAATTCTAGCTATCTAACTTTGTTACTTGAAAAATACCCCGGTGTCTTCTTACCAATAAATTCATAAGTTTATTAAATAGCTCCTTACTTGATAATATATACACCTATACTGTTATCAACTTTAAAAGCTTTAACCATCTATGTATGTTGTTTATTAATTAATAGAAAATAAATTTAGTAAATTAATACTCACTAATACAGTTGGGTAAACTTCGTAGACCATACAAATAGTAAATATAAAGCTGAAAAAAAGCAAAACCGTATGAATTCAATTTTAATTTAATTAAAAGAGAGTAGCTAGTGTAGTTATATGTATAATAAGTAGATCTATCTTAACCCTTCGTTGTCTCCCTCACTTTTTTAGTGCCGTCTTGGGGGGGGGGTATTGACCCCCTTAAAATCATATTTCCCACGGACCGATTTGGATGAAATTTGATAAACAGGTACCTTGGAAAGATTAATCGACAAAAAGTATTTAAAATTTTAGAATTTTACATTAATTATCGATTTTTAGACACTTAAATCTCAAAAATTACAATTATTTGACAATTTTCAAGAAAGAGGCCAACTATATATTCAAATGTTGATACAATCTTCCAAGTTTTGGACTACATTGAGCTACTAACCTATTATATAAAACATATAATGCATTTTAAAAATATCGATTTCCATGGACTACTCGGGCTCTTTTGTCTTTTTATATAAATGTTAATGCTGTGTTCATATTTGAATAAAATGTTTATATAGAGATGATATATTATTCTCCAAAACATATAATGCATTTTTAAATATTTAATTTATGGACAGGATGGGGTACTTCAACAACCAATTAAAATTGAGAGTTTTTTAATATAAATTTAATATGTTTCCGAAGGTCATACAAACTTGAAATTTGGTATGTAGGTCTACTGGGAACTCAGTAATACAAATGCTTTCTGAAAAATATTGATTATAGATTTTTTGGCCAAAATAAATCGATATCCATAGTCCAAATAATTCATTGGCTCTGAAATCAAAACGAAGCATTCTATATTGCTAAAATTTATAAAAACAAAGCTATTCAAAATACAAACTGGATGCCACACTTTTCTAGTTAATGGTCTTATGAGGGCCATCATACTGGAGCTGCTGGTCCGTAAATATTAATTTTTTAAAGTGGTTTTTGTCACTAATTAATGGCTAAAAATGATGTAAAATAGTTCATTATTAGTTTCTGGGTTAGAAAAATCCATTTTTAATGCATCAGCTGGGCTGGTTCCAAAATCACTGAACCTCAATTTCTGACATTGGATAAAAGTACTTTTACTTGACACACTAATAGAGTATCAGATAAGATGATGTACATGCTTCAAATTTGAAGGTATTCCAATGTACCATCCAAATTTTATTAGAAATTCATTTTCAATATTTTCTATCTATATATGTACATAGGATTTACATAATATAGTCAAGTTTCGACATTAAAGATGTCATATCTTATTTTCTGGTCAATATTTTTTTTAATGAAATTTGTATATAACTAAGAATCAAGTGTGAAATATCTCGTTAAAATATAAAGAAATTCTACGTTTTTAGTTACAGTTTTTAAAAAATAGCTTTCAGGTTACACCCTATGAACAAAAATCAATATTTTCAAAAACCTGGAATATATCTTAAATAACGGTGTGTTTATAGGGTATCAGACAAAATATTAACCAATCTCTCCAATATTTGACCTTAAAATCGATTTTTATTTCTTTGTAAATAATAAATACATTTGGAACATTTGGGCCAAACTTCACATTTTCAGAGAGCCGTCCGGCGACCTTAGGTGGTCCGACCAAAAATAATTTACATTAGGTAAAAAATTCACAACAGAATGCAGTAGCTCAATTCCAAATTTCAATAAATTTCGAAAAACCTTTGGGGAAGTCGACGAAGTGTTAAGACAATGTCATTTTATTATGTACTTTAAAAAGCAAAAAAATCTAATTACAGAAACAAAATTAGATACAAAGAAGAGGTAGTCAATCTTTTAAATAAAAAAAAATAAACATCTTGTTAATAAAATAAAGATGGAAGTCAATATAGCACTACAAGGATTCTTGCTACAAATATGAAAGTGCTACAATGTGAATAGGTACAGGGCAACATTACGAGTAAAATCAGATAACAAGAATTCATTCAATGGACCTACTGTGGGAGTTGCCATAAACAGCATACTGACACAGGTGATTGCACTGGCCCCAGTTGCATCAGAAAAGGTGCCGGCCAGAATACCTCCAACTATACCGCCAACATCCATGATAGCTGACAGGTCCGCCGACTCCGTCGGATCAAATGCACTGGCTGCCTTAATATAAGCTGGCAACCAAAATAGGAACGTATAGGAAACCATTTTGGCAAAAAATAGGCACAATGAATATTCGACCACACCCTGATAAAAATAGAAGTTATTGCTTCATAAATAATTAAAGTGACAAAATATCACTCAGAATCGCCACACGTTTCTCATGAAAAAATAAATATCTACAGGTTTTCATAAGTAATTGGACCAATTTCGATGTGTACCTCACGATATTAAAGTATTGACACCAATGTTTAGTTGATAAATGAGTCAAATTTAATTAAACTTTTATTTATATTTTTTAATTGAAACTGTGAATTATACATATCACTTCTACATTGTAGTGGAATAAGAACTTCTTCTGGAGATGGAAATGGATTAAAATTATAAAACGCACGTTTATCTTAACCCTTTATCTACATAACTCCTACACAACTTCCTATAGATGGATTTTGCTGAAATTTAGTATGTGGAAAATCAATTAGCAGATTTTTTTAATTGATAAGGGAGCAGATCAAAAAATTAAAATTAATCTAATTAATAAAAAAATCTATACACTCCTACCCTATCTAACTACAGGTGTGTTTGATGAAAATTGTCACATTAAGACCACTTTTAGAAAAAGTAGCCATTTGAAATCTGAAACCCAATGGCTTTGAAGAATATTATAAAAGAGAGTGATTGTGATAGACCCACTTTACCTTCTTTTAATGCAGGGAGAAAAACTCAATCAGGTAAAGGAGTTCAAATACCTGGGTTCAACTGTTCAGGCTACAAAATGGCAGGAAGAAAGATGCAGTTAGCAGAGATGAAAATGCAAGGACTAACGGAACTTGACAAAGTGAGAAATAAAAGGATTACCTACTATTGGAGAATTGAAAGGAAAATTGAGGGAGGTGAGGCTCCCGAGTTAGGAGAGAGGTCAGAAGAGTCAGAAAGATGAATGTAGGGAAGAGGAGGCGTGGAAGACCCAAAAAAGGAAGACTGCATTGGTGAAGATATGGAGCAGGTGGGAGTCCTAGAGAATGATACAATGGATCGAAAGTGGAAGAAATTGATCTGCACCGGCGATCCCAGCTTATGTGGAAACATTGGCCAGAAGAAGAAGAAGAAGAAGATTGTTATGGGGAAAAGTTTAAAAAAAATTAAAGTCTATCAAAGAAAACAAAGTGGCTTATTACAGATTTTTCACTTTTAGAATATTCTTCAAAGCTATTAGGTTTCTGATTTTAACTGGCCTTCCAAAAGAGTGGTCATATTGTGATAATCTTTATAAAACACTCACTTAACATGCAATTAGATAGAGGGCGGCGTTTTTAATGGTCGGGGATGTATACATTTCTAACAAAATATTAAATATTGTTTTTGTCAAAATCATATAAATAAGCTCTAAAATCCAAACAAAATACAGGGTGTCCATAAAGTCTGGGTACATAGTAAAAAATACTTCTTAAAACAAAACAACTTTATTCAATTTTAATGTTGATAAATAATATTTTCAACATGATTTCCATC
>JAUYWI010114917.1:0-10668 GCA_034780595.1 Parotoplana pacifica
GCAGATCATCCCAAGGACTCTAGCACAATTCCAGAACACTACCGGTTTCACCCCTTGTTAGGGATCGTCAGGTGAACTTAGGAAATTGCCGAACCAAAGTTCATACTACTTGAAAAGTAGCGAGCCTACGAGCTCTAGATTCCAGATCTGCACTCATTGGTATCACACCACATTTTAGAGAGCAAACATGATTTTTCATATTTGGCTAATAAAAATAGCTTGGGTGCAGATCTGAAATTGGATTCTAGAGCTCCTAGGCCCGCTACTTGTCAAGTAGTATGAGTTTGGGTTCGGCAATTTCCTGTGTTCACCTGACGATCGCTAACAAAGGTGAAACCGAGAGTGTTGTGGAATTGTGCTAGATACAAATCATTGATTAATTTTAGCAAAAAGTCTCTTTAAGGCTGCGATTAGCCTGGTGGATAAATCTCGGAAATCTTCAGATTGGCAATATTGACCACAAATCGTCGTTGTGTTTTCTCGAATTTCTCTGGAAGAGTTTGAGACCGATTTCATAAACATGGAGATTCATGTTCAAAAATCGATCGTGTCATAGAGCAGTAGACATTTCTAAGTAATGGTTTTAACATTCGGATGGAATACAATCTTTTTTATGCATCTTTGATGCTGTACTCGATGTGGGAATCCCAAGAGAGATCGTCGGTTATTATGACGCTAATGAATTTAATTTTATTTACATGTGGAATGCCTGGAAGAACTACAGGTATCGGTTCAATAGTTTACTTAATATGCATTGTTTGGCATTTTGATAAGTTTTGTCCAAACCATGTTCTCTAGACCAGTTGATTATATTGTTATGTTCTTCAAGAACTAGGTCGTTTCTTGTGTTTTTATAGAGTGCTAATACAAATGTCGTGTCATCTGCGTACTGGACTATGTCTGCCTGTGTCATCTGATGTCGCTTTGTAGGTTTTCTGCAGCAAGGAAGTAGAGTGCGGGTCCGAATACAGAGCTTTGTTGTACGCCAGATGACACTTTCATCGGGGGGGGGGGGGGCTAACAGCTTCAACTGTTCGACCTGACTGAGTTCGGTTTGTTAAAGTAGTAGGTTATCCAATTTATTAAATTCGGTGGAAATTAGGTTGCCATGTAGTTTTTTTTAATTTGACTGTGAAAAGAACGACAAAGGTTTTAAGTGTTGATGGTATTAGTAAAAGTGAAATCGGTCTCAACTTCTATTTAGCGTTTTTAACGTTTTATCTGTGCAACCAATTTATAAAATAATCCTTGCAAGATTTTGACAAAAATATATAAAAATCCACAAATTTTGACTATGAATTAGTGAAGATATTAGACAATTTATCCATTTAAGAAAACACAGCCGAAAATTCTGTCACTTAATAAATATTAGTATCTGAAGAAGACTTTTCCTTTACTTTATATGAACACCAGGTACGAGCGATTTAAAATACAACACCTCATCTTCATTAATTTGTACACTCATCTTGAATGGTTTTAGAATTATTGTTATGATGGAAAATGTGGATCTCGAGATGAGCAATGCAAGCAGCTTTATACCACAGATGTTGTTAATGGACAAGATTATTGTTATGACAACAATGCTCGTGGACTATGGTACTCGGGCTACTGTAGCCTTGAGCTGCTTCACATGAACAGTACAAATAGAGACTACTTTTATACTCCATGTACTAAAAAGTTAGTTCAATTTCTGTGTTTTTCTTTGATATATCAGTTGTCAGATGTAGACCAAAAAAATATTTTGCGATATTGTTCCACCTATGAAATGAAATTAAGCGGGAATCCAGGAATTTTGATTTAAATTATTTCAGGGCCCTGGCCTCACAATTATTTGATACCGAAGAAAGTTAGCAATACCTAAACGTAGAAAACAAATCTAAATCTACCTACATATTTGTAAATTTCATGTTATATAGATATTAAAGACACGGCAAATAATTTGTTAGGAATTGTTTTAATTATAGGTAATGTCATAAATTTAATCAGAAAGTGAAAGAGATAATATTATCTTATGAGGATGCATGCCAATTTATCGCTTACATATCTCGTCTATGGATAATTGAAAAGCATCATAATTCATGGAGATGATTGCCATGTTTTGTTTTTAAGAAATACAGAAATAAATCCTCACTTCTCTATTTCTAAATTTTTATTTTTATTTCATATTTTGTGCTCCAAATGTTGCTTAGATTTGGTATGAGTCTACCTCCATATTGAATTTGTAACCCTGTGTGAGAACTCATCAACCTAATTGACTGACATTTTGAAAGAAGATAGAACATTAAGATTCGCAAATTTTGGTATAAAAAATCAGGGTCTGACTCTCCCCTCAACCCTTTCAAGGGTTCCTCAATGAATGATGTATGTGAGTTCTATGATTGAATTTCTTTAGATATTTTTATCCATGGACAATGTTGTAGATTTATAAACAATAACTAAGAATCATTTAGAGGGGATTCATATTTAACAGCCTATTCATATGACGTCATCAACATATAGTCTAAATCTACCACACTGTGTAGGAACATATCAATGGCGTATGAATATTTGCAATTTATGCTAATCACTCAAAGCAAACTTTTTCACCAACCGATTTCGAATAAGATCAGGCAGAGATATTTATCATTAAAGTTTCTACTGTAGAAATGTCAGATGTGGTACGTTACAGTGTCAACCAAGCCAAATAGAGAGAGACCTTGGGCGATATTCATTGATATGGTTTACAACCTGGTTCCACGAGCGATCGAGAGACAAATGTTATCATTTAGTGTTTGACGGAAAATTCACCCAAATGCCAAACCCGAGCTTTGTCCGAAATGGTGCCTCTTGTGGTCACAATCAGGTAACGAAATTCTGCTAATAATTGATGACATTTGGCATGTGCCATTTGTATATTTCATTTATCTGTATTGTCTTATTTGTTTATATTCTAAGATGACAAAACAAATAAACAACTATGGAATGAAATCAAATCTTTACATGATAATTCAAACAAATCCATAAATATAGATAAATTGAGTATAAATAACAGTAAGATAACTAACAAAAAAATACAATTAGCAATTCTATGAATAATTATTTTGCAACAGTGGGTAAAAAGATAGCAAATAACTTTCAGCAAGCAACTGAAGATTTTAAGAAATTCTTACCCGACCATACCTGAGCAAGGGGGGGTGTCCCTTCTAAAATGCAAAAAAAGCGGAGGGGTAAAAAAAGTAGAAGGTGGAGGGGATAGAAAAAAAGAAAAAAGAAGGGACGGAAGGAAAAAAGGAAAAGTAACAAATGGATATATTGATAAATATTGTATGTAATAAGCAAAACTATAAATTATGTGAGGGTTAATTTTGCTTGGAGTTCATTGTTGTCTCATTTTTATAGGAATCTTAATTGATCACTGTAATCTTTTGTGTATGGAAGAGTTTGATTTTATTATTCTGTTTACTTTGAGTTTGTGTATTTGGCGCATTGCACCTACTTTTAATATTATTGTACAAAAATGCATAATGTAAAACATGCACCAAATTGGGAAAGTGCATTTGGCTAGCCTTTTCGCATTTGTACAAGACTGAAATTTATTTTTATTATTATTGTTATTTATTATTTATTTGTATTGTCCCATTGGTATATTTCACTTTTGTGTGTTGTCTCGTTTGTGTATTTCAGCTATGTGTACTGTCCCATTTGTGTATTGTCCCATTTGTATATTTCACTCATTTGTGTTGTCCCATTTGTGTATTTCAGCTATGTGTACTGTCCCATTTGTGTATTTCAGCTATGTGTAATGTCCCATTTGTGTATTTCAGCTATGTGTACTGTCCCATTTGTGTATTTTAGCTATGTGTAATGTCCCATTTGTGTATTTCAGCTCTGCGTCAACCAGGAATGTGTGCCACTGACCGATGTGGACAAGAGGTTGGCCTGTGGTCGGTGCAATGAAAGAGGAAGCTGTGACAGCGACAAACGATGTCGATGTCCTGACCAGTTTGCGGGTGCAAATTGTGAACAAATGGCTCCTGGTGAGTGACCAGATAGCCGGCGCCTAAAATACTCAAATTACAACTCTAATCTGAAATACCACGAGGCTCTCTTATTGCAAACAGATTTATGGAGGTTCCGTAACAAATTGATGACATTCAGTAGCCTAACTCAATTTTTAATGTTCATTATTGTCAACTATTTTAGAGTATTTTTACGTGGTATAATCAATCTATGCTGCAATTTTCTTTGTACAAATTGCTAAAAAAAATTAAGTCATAGATTACTTCTCTAATATCGAAAATAGCCGATTGAAGTATAATTGAGCGTTTAAATCTTTTTATTTTCAATGATAGATAACCAATTTATCTATGACCAACCTTTTTTGACAAAAAAATAACTGTACATAGTTGGACTCCATTTCTGCAATTATATGTTAACGAAACCGCAGAGTGAATATTTCTGTACCCATATAAAGCTCGAGAATGCTATTATGAATTTGCATTTTCATTATTCTCATTCTCGTTAGGTATTTTATTATGCTGTCTTGTAGTCTACGAATCGAGAAAATACTTTATGTAGTTTATTTTTTGTCATTTTAAAACAACACACCTGAAAATTGCCTTTTCTTCATTATGATTTGATTAGGTGACAAATGTTTTGGAAACGTTCACTTATTGATTTCAAGAGTGCAGCATCTTACGTCACCATTGTACCCTTTGGCCTATCCAAGTCATTTGAATTGTTCCTACGTCATTGAGGTTCCGGTTGGTTACAACGCTGTCCTGGAATTCGTCGAAGGAATACAACTAGAATTGAATTGCACAGACTACCTACAAATCGGTGAGTACATTCGTTGAATCTTTAAATAAACATGAAGAATAAAATCACACCAAACTGAACCGTTGTTGTCGACAGTGGATCCAATGTGGAATAGATTTTAATGAAATCTTTCGATAATTCTTTCTACAAACAAAACACAATTGCCTTCTTCACACGACAAAATACTTTTCTTGCAGACAAGCTGTATTGTCATCCAAGTAGTTTGAGTTTATTAACTAACGTTAAAAGATTTGACTTTTTGCATTTTACAAATTTAAGATTCAATATTTTTGTAATTCAGTTCGTATCAGAAATTTATGTGGAGATGGTAGCTGTAGAAAGATAACATTCATCTGATATGGACAAAATACATAAATGAAGCGATATCAACCTCAGATGAAGGCCTCATTATAACGTTTAAGTATCTCGTTCTTGTGCTTTAGATCCACTACCAAAAATCTGTGATGAACCAGCAGACATGATTATGCTAGCCCCAGGAAGAACAAATTTGCGATTTATCTCTGGAATTAATACTAACAAAACGGGTTTTAAACTCAAATTATTTTTATGTAAGATTTGTCTTTTTTATTCCGTTGAAATTATTGATAGTCGCTGATTGTGTTAGTGACTAATAACAACAATGTTGGTTTTTATAAAACTTTGTTTTCTACATACCTACATGCATAGCTAAAGTTAGACAATTTATCTTTTACAGCTCGCATAACTACAACCAGTACAACCAGTAAGTTCAAATATAATTTATGTTCAGTTTATACAATAAAATAGATATGGTACATCTCAAATTATCTTTTTACCACTGCACCCCTCTCCCCCCTCCCATTATATTTTCCTATACTAAGCTTCTGTGTTAATCTCTGAGATAATTAGGAGCAAGACGCCTAAAATACATAAATAATACCAATGTCCGTTTTGTGCTGTTGAAGTATGTCAATCTTTTACTAAAAACAGTGGCATTGGGGATTTTATTTTTCAAGCACCGCTGCTATAAAAGGATTTACCAGAATTAGAGATTTTATTTTTACATTTACATCGAAATGATGCGTCAGTCAGAGGAATTGATCGATTAAAAGTACATTCAAATTAGATTCTTTGACGAACATTTCTGAACAATTCTATCTGTCATGATTCAAATTATTACTGTTTTAATTTCCAGCCGTTTCCTCCGATGGTGACACCACTTGGAGCAATAACCAATATAGTAAGCTACCAAATAAATGTTACTATAGGATACCAAAATACTATTATTATAAAATACTAAATAAATATTAACATCAAATAATTATAATAAAAAAATGAATAACTAGTATTATTATAAGACAACAAATAATAATAATTATTACACCAAAATACCTAATAATACAAACAAACAAATTACTATAATTACTACCAATTAGGCTATCAAATAGTTTAATTTAAGCGATGGAATAACTTAATAAAAGCCATGAAATAGGTTAATATCGGCTACCAAGTATCTCTATCTACACACTACTTAATAATTGTCAATAAGTTAAAGGCTACTAAGATTCTATATTTCAAAAAGACAGCAGAATTTGAAAAATATGTATTTAGCTTTATTCTGAATAGTCTTTCTCATGCTGTTGATTTTGAGAAAAAAGACATTGTCGAACATGACAAAATTACTTTTTAAAGAATCTAGTGGACATTTTATTTGAATAGAAACCTCAGTCATTTTTTTTTCTTTTCTTTTACTTTAGTGAAATACCTTTGGATCCCTGCAATACTCCTGCTTCTCCTTTATTTGAAGTTCTGTAAATTCTAGTTCCGAAATTGTGGTTATTATTAATATTTTGAAAATCTGAATTATAAAATCCACTTAAATTTCGGTAAATTCTGTGCCCTATACTGTGTGCCTTTTAACAATAAAATAACAAATTTAAACTGAGAAAAATACTAAGATAAGTTAGCAGTTTCTGAACTATTTGTTGTTCAATTTGACATTAAAAACTCTTTGGAGCAAACAATTAAATAATTATTTTATTGCGAAATATTTTGTCTTGAGTTAGATTTTGTGTATTATGGATATGTGTAGCTACTATCTGTTCCAAAATAAATTTGCTGACTTTCATTGTTCTAATCGAAATTTTGTACCACATGAGATTTGTCCTCAGTAGTGTTTGTTGTGGCCTTTTTGTCTTAAGTGGATTTGTATGATCGGTGGTCACAATTCTTTCGAAACATTTGGCTGCCGGCCACTTGGAAATTCTAATTAACCAAAAATTAGGGATCCTGAGAAAACTTAAGTCAAATCGTTGTGTTTATAGTACTGACAATTTATATCCAAGAGTTATTTCAAACTTTTGTCTCTCAAATGTTTGAATAAGCTTTATCTATTCCCGGATATCAAACAATAATGATTATAGAACATTTTCTATTAAGATGATCAATCTCTTTTGTACGAAGAATTATGAACAAATATTACAGAACAGCTTTGCACTAAGTATCATAGAGTAACAATACATAGAGTACACACTCCTTGTTTATTTTATAAATTTGCGTGTAGCGTCGCATATAAGTAGCATAAAATTTTAAGCTACAAAAATTCAAACAGTTATGTAAATTTGTTTCTTTTGTTACCATTTTGTAAAGTAAATTATATTATTTAATTTTTAGAAGCTACAAATTCAAATAATGATTATGTAGATAGATTGTTTAATTGATATCTGTTTATCAACTTCTGCTTTCATTTGATTCTAATTGTATAAATTATTTTTTAAAGATTTAATATTCAAATAGTTATGTATATTCTAAAATTACGTTTCTAATTTTTTGCATACTACTTTTCTTAGGGGTCGCATAAAAGTAGTACCCAACCCGAAATATATCAAGACAAAATTTTAGCAAGAAAATAATTATAGATTTGAATTCTGCATATCAATATTAATCAGTAGTTGTAAAATCACCGGTGCATACAATCAAATTGTTTCAGTGGATACTCTATTCTAAGTATTATAAAGAAATACTACAGAACATTTTTGTACTAAGTATTATAAACAAACATTGTTAAAGAACGTTTTTGTACAAACAACTATTGAAGAATATTATTATTTTTTACCAAAGTGTGCAAATTTTATAAAATTCAATGCTGCGATTTTTGAATTTTGAATATATTAACTTTACTGCTCTAAAAAAATGTTTTATTTATTTAATCAAGCAATTAATTCTTCAGCATCGACAATTTGGCACACATATTAGGTGTCCGAGGGACTTTACTTTTATAGTAAAACACTGGGATGTTGTTTTATTAAAAAAATCAATGATATGAATAACGTTATACACTTAAATTCCTTTTAATATTTTATATTATTTAATATTTTTCTAATCTGTAAAAATATCTTGTACTTCACGTTTGACTCATCCCAATTCTAAATCGTTTTCTTATTTCACAATTCCCTTTCTTGACTTTTCATTTATACAAATGGCAAAAAGGTTGAAAAACATAATGTAGGTCAAACAAAACAACTTATTGGTCAAATTTCAAAAGAACCGGGTCCAAAAGATAGAAAAAACTTTCTGTTTTAGACAATGACAATAATTAATTTCAAACAGTTAACTAAAAGGGTTGTTTTACTAAACCAAAAATTAAATAGTTCGATACAACATTTTTTAAAGTGCTCAATCAATTATTTTACCACCAATTTATTTGTGCAATTTTTCATGGATTGTGTGTTTATGAACTTTTCAACATTTATATTTTCGTATTTTATGGTTGCATTATTTATATGTAGTAATTTTATTTACATTTTATTTAATAAATTTAAAATGTGGTTAATAAATTCTCTGTTTGAAATTGAGAAACCTCTCCATACATAATGAGTGGATTTTCTTAAACATTTTTTCAATTTTCCCTCCTCTCAAACTGTGCCTTTATACCAAGTATTATAAACAAACAGTTATTAATGAAAAACGTTGTAAAATAAACTACCTATAGTAAAATAATTGCAAACATTTTTGCAAAAGATGTACAACTATTTACCTCCTTACATACTGAAACTATTTTTGCATAAAAATTATTAAACAATTATTTACGTTCAAAAAATTTTGTCTACGTATTATAAGTATAATTGTATTCAAATTATGACCAATTGTTTTTGTATAAAGTAATATTATCAATCAAATATGTATTAACTGACTATTTTTGTACAATCAGTGTTTAGTGGCATGCAAATATTTTTCATTATGCTGGTTCTCTATTTTTTGTTTTTATATTCCGAAGGAATGCTACAAATTTAACCGCCTTTATTAATATTAACCTGTAAATTCTACATTTTACTTGTTATAAATACATTTTACCTTTTTTCTATATTTATTCTCTTACTAATATATTTAACCTGTCATAAATATAATTAACCTTTTATTTATATGTTTGAAGTCTTATTATTATATTTATCCTGTTATTAATAACATTTATCTTATAATTCCATATATTAAAACTGTTATTAATATATAATTTTCAAAACACATCATTTTCTACAGGTTTTTAGTAGGTGTTTAAAAACAAATCTCTTGGCATCGCATAATTTTCCAACACAATTTTTTTAAATGTTGATGCCAAACCGACGCCAAAACATATTTTTAGACTCCAAAGATTGCTTCAGAAGGCGTCGTATTTTTTAAAGTTTAGTATTTTTTTTAATTTGCAAACTATTAAATTACCTACTTCAGAAACTATGGTCTGTCTTATTTTACTAATCGCCTAATCAGCTGCGTAAATCAAAACCAAGTATCTACAACTTGTTGTTAGTTTCACCTTTAATGTGTGATAGTCGTTTAATGATGAATAAAATTCCTGTAATTTCACTCACAATACGTTTATTTTGATGTTCCATTCACCCAATATGTTTTGTCAAGAAACAATAAGAAGAATATGTATTAATTTAGGATTTTGATGGTTTACATACATGGTATATACAGATATCTTTGTTTTGTTTTGTTTTGTTTTTTAAATAAATCTATTGTTTTAATGGTATTTTGTCAAAGTAAATTTAGATTAATTTCTCTATCATATTAAACAATTTTACGAATGACATATAATAAAATCCTAAATATTAAAAGTCATACATTGAAGCTGTGGGAAAGGATACTGGCTGAGAGACTCCGTAAGTTACAACAAATAGCAAGCGGTCAATTTGGTTTTAAACCAGACAGAAGTACACAATATATGCTATTTTCTGTGCCAGAATTGTGATGGAAAAGTTCGGAGAGAAAGGTAGACCTCTCCGATATGGTTTTTGTGGACCCAAAGAAAGCATATGACACTGTACAGAGAGAAATCATGTGGAACTGTATGACAAACATAAATATACCAGAAGGCTACATCATCTAGATAGTGAAAGCCATGCAAAAAGAAAACAGTACCAGAGTCATGTCCAGACACAGACGAAGTGATGATGGGGTAGGGCTACATCGAGGTTCAGGGCTAAGCCCTTAGATTTTCAGTCTGCTAATAGACATAGGCTCCAAACCCACATGGTCTTAATGGAGAAACATGTTGAACAAAGTGATACGAAGGGCGTGTTGGAAGAAAGGGGTCTTAAAATTATTAATGAAAATATTAAATATTGCTTACTGCAAGCATTGAAGCAACGATTAAGATAAATGGACACACCATCAACCAAGTGAAGAAATTTAAGTACCTATGATCCACCCAAAATGAAACAGCCTTACTTTTGGTTTACGTTTTACCTTATTATAAAATATCAATATCTAAACCTACGGTAGTAGGTTGTTAGCTCATGCGGCAACCTACATACACTAAGGTATATTAGGATATGACAAGAAAGGTCACTTTTCGGACAGCTGTCATTTGAAAACTATATAACATTTTGATGA
>JAUYWI010114928.1:0-10668 GCA_034780595.1 Parotoplana pacifica
GCAAAAAGGGTTGGTCTATTCTACAACACAGGTAATAATGAGGGCATCGCTTTACTTGCATCATGGAAAATATTTGAGAAATAGGGCTAATCATTTTTTTCTTATTCAGACGAAACGAACAATATACCTTTCTATAGAGAAAATCATCATCAATTAGCAATTTACTTTGCAGAGCTGCTTTCCAGGCATTTTATTAAGCATCATTGTTGCTTTCCTTGACAAAGTGGGTGACTCCCTGCCTCTCCAAGTAATATGAACGCTAATTTTATAGTCTAAAGGGGTCACCGACTTTAATAAAATTTGCTATCTAGACTAATTTTTGGGTGAGAAATAAGAATTTGCTGTCAGAATTTAGGTCAATATACGGTCTGGCCAATATTTTCATTATCTACATTGGCTTAAAAGCAGATAATGGATATGGAAAATAAATAAAATATGTATGAGAATCTACAGAATCTTATTAAAAATAATTGCTACGTTTATCTATTGTAGACTTCTCCAATATTAGTATTTTCAAATAAACGAATGCTACTCTGTTTTAAAATATATGTATAACATGTAGATACGTGACCATGTATGTATAAAACGACAATTTAGGAAATCTCTTCGAAATAGGTGAATGATGATTCTAGAAAAACAAGAACGTAACGCCGACAACTATGTATGTGAATGGAGAAATGGGACTCGAAGCTAAGTGTGATGACTGCCTTATCTATATGAAAGTCAAAGGCGCGACCTGCGAAATCTATCAGAAGAGAGTTCACAAAAAATACTTAGGTATTACAAAACCAACGCATTGAGACCAACTCTTGGCTCCGTAATCACTGCCTTCAAGAACAAACACTCAAGACCCAACATAAACAAACCAAGTGTCAGTATGGCGAACATGGTTGAACCGAAGTAGAAATCGGCTACTAAAGACAACATAATGGAACTAGGAAAATCACTGAACTTGAGAAAGAGATTGAGATGAACCTGAACCACACCAGCCCTTTCTAATAAAGCAGCTTTATAACATCAGTTCGCCGCCTGCTTGGCTTAAGGACCAATTTGACAAAGTCAGACCAGAGACGGTGCCACTATTATGAATGTGACATTTCTAATCACCCTAAACATGCACTTATTCAGGATCGGGATTTCTCCAGTTCATGTTTCCAGTTGCATTTATATCCAACTTTGGAAAGTAGACAATTGTAGACACTCAACTTTCTTATTCACTATGCCCTATCATTACAGCCAGAGGTGTCAATATCTCAAATGAAACACTATCGAATTCGCTATACCTTTCCCACTCGAGCGTATGATTCAGCGTCAGATCTTATTGATGGTATCAACACTGCCTTAGTAAATACAGATATAGAGCAAGTGGTACGAAACAATTTGAAGGTGGAGATTGTCGCATGTCAACAATCAAAGACACATTTATAGATGTCGCCTTAATTTTACATTGCAATATACAGAGATGGTTACGATGATTTATTATGCTGGCCCAGTATTTAGGATTTTCGAACAAGCAGTTTAACTCGGAGGAAGATGGAAACGGTTCACAGATAGCTGCATGGGGCAAACTTCCAATTGAATTCCGAGTTAGAGCAACCAATATTCCAAGCACTCTCTTTCACCCACATCCCGCAATAAACATTGTTTCAGATAAATGAGACCATCCAAATACAAAAAGCGAACTTGTGTGGTTTTGCAGCGAGCAAATTGAAAGGAGCCTATTGGTAGTAAAACAGACCGTATTCTTTGAGCGGTGAACCATGAAACAGGACCATTAGGACACGAAAGCGTTTTAGACATGAACCTTGATTTAATCACATCCCTACCACATAAGTGGAACTACGGTTGTTTCTTTGAATTAGACAACGTTGAAAATGTTTTATACTTATAAAATCCAAATGATAATTAAACTATAGTTCATCAAAGATAGCAAACAAAAACGACAGTCAAATTGACGTTGATTTGCGATGGACGGACCTATAAGTCCAAGAAATCTTTTATGCTACTTTGGGTATAGCATTGATTTTGCTTTGGAGTTGGAAAAATGAATGATTAATTTATATTTTTATAATAATAAAAATATTTTTCAGATAATTGTGACGTATATTCTTGGGGTGACAATCGCAATTTTACTTTGGGTCACAAAACTGTAGCAGATCGTGATATTCCTGAAAAGGTTGAATTCTTCTCTTCTTCTACTATTCATATTTCTAAAGTAAGATTTTGATATTATAATAATAGTAAAATACCATGTTATTTATAAATAGATTCTAGTTTTATGCAGCTCAAATATAATGCGAATGGGATATAGTCAAAATTAATTTTAAATTGTTATAACTGATTTTGTATATTGAGTTATCGGAAAATCTGTTAACTTAAAAAAATTATATTAACAACTTGTATTACAAAACCAAAGAAAATATTCTGTAGTACATACCATTTTTCAACGATATCATGGCAATAATAACGAAGAGCTTCTAATTCCTTCAAAAGTTTATGACTAGTTAATGAGTTCACATTTCTTTTCTGAATAGTTACTTTTTCGTTTGATTTCACAGTTACGGACGGAAAATGAATCACAGACATATTTTCAGAAAATAGGTTTCATCGAAACGTACAGCTAGCTCCCGATCTGAACGCTTTCAAAAACCTGGAAGCAAAATAGAAAAAGTTAATTGTTCAGAACGATAGCTGTAAGAACTTTTATTCAGGGCTATTTAGACTCATTAACTTTTGAAGAAATTTTAAATTTTTCGTCACCATTGAATAAAAGGTGACTATGTACTATTTTAGTGTATACATTTTTAAAAACGTATTTTCGCTGTCGCCCTATATATTCAAATCGTTGATTTTCTCTCAAATATTTGTATCTCAGATTACTAGATAAGTACAATTTGACAACATACTGTGATTATTGTCCATTGAAGAGAAAACAATTTTAAACATAATTCTATCTCAATAAAGTATCACCGAAATTATTTTATCTATAGATACAATATTTTTAGAAACAAAAATGTACAAATGAATCTATTAAAAGAGAATTTCTGTATACCACGTCGGATATTCTATTCAACTAACGACTACATATATTCTATCGGCAAGGGCAAATTCAATAACTTTCACTGTAACAAAACTGCAAAGAGTCTATCCACATCAGGCTCAATTGATTTAATTGGTTTGTTTGTATTGCAAACAGCAGTTGGAAAATTGCTAAAATCGACAAATAACAATTTTTACTAAAATTAGTAGATTTCATAATTATAACTTATAACTCCAAGATGAGTGTTTTCAACCAATACATTGTTGTGCCAATAGATTAAGCTAAAAACGTACTACTAATCTATCAAATGAAATATTTTTATAAAGTTATAATACGTTACATGCATAGCGAACCATTTTTAAACCACAATCACTCCTAAAAATGGTATTCGATCTTAAAATGTTCCATTGTTTGTAGAGATATTCTTATATAAAACTATAGGAACTAATTAAGTTGGGTGTTTGTAAAATGGAGAGCACCGAATAATGATATACAGAAGTTCCACTCTTCTGTATCTCGTGTCTATATTGTTCAACTGACACGCATTGACTTATAGAATATGTAATATTATAGATAATTACGATTAATTAAGAAGTTTAGTTTTAAAATATTTTTTTTATGAAGAAAATTACGGCTGAAAAAAACATTTTTCCTTATCTCCGTAATGTTATTTATGAAACAAATAAACATCAAAGTTGTCTGTGGATGCTGTATCCATAGAATTCTCATATACGATTTTTAAAATATGCGAAGTGAAAGCTCTGTATGTATTTTTACTCTGTGATGGAGAGGAAATGTTTAGACACCGAGCAAGGCCCCAGTTACGGTAGGAAAAGTTCAAATGTTAGAGGAGAGATTAGAGATCAAAAATTGAATGAGAGGACAGCCATTCATTTGTAGTATCGCATTTTATGTTTCCTTGTTTCAGGTTGCCCTTTCCAATTCACATACACTTTTCTTGTCACGCTTTGGCAATGTATTCTCCTGTGGTTTGGGATCCAGTGGTCGTCTGGGGCTGAACAGTGAAGATACCGCAGTAATAGAGCCCTGTCGACTTCCAATGCCACACACACTATCTGGACTTTCAACTGTGGTCGGTGGTGTTACTTCTGAAAAATGGGTCGATGTGGCAGCGGGACTAGACCATTCATTGTTTTTAAGTTCAGCTGGCAATGTGTTTGTTTGTGGTTCAAATAGTCAATGTCAGTTAGGATTTGATGATAGAACGGCCTCCTTATTAGAACCGAAATTGGTACGTTTTTCAAAGCTATTTATATGCCGTGGTCTTTTAGTATAGAAAAAGCACATTTTGAAAACAAATTCGTTAATTTGAACGTATCAGTTCTGTTTTTTGTTGATATAAAAATCTTATAAAATTAAAACTTTCTGTAAATTTATTGTACGTAAAATATGTGTATAGCAAAAAAATATTATTTAAAATTATTACGTTGAGCTTTTAGTTATATCTCACAGCCATAATCATGAAAATAAAATACAAAAGTAAATTTTAGTTAAATTTTACAAAAAATTTAGGCGTTTAATAGTTAGAAATTACGAGAAAATACAGATATACATAAGTCGATTAGGCACCTAAGAAACGAAATGTAAACGATAAACAACACCAGCTTGGATAGATCAATAAAAAATATTCTGAGATGGTTAAACAGATACAAAATTGAATCTTTGAATTTTATTAATATTAATGGAATTTATTTGCTAATATTTTGGATACAAAGAAAAACAAACAGCATTGATATTAAGAAAATTAGGTTTATGAATTTCAATGACAGCGGATTCAATGTTATTGTACGCTTAGATTAGAATTGTAAATAAATTTATTTTCTAAGAAAAATATCACAAATATTCTGTTTAAGAAATACCCCCAGCCTTTCACCACAGAATTAGTTCGGTTACACCAAAAAGGTTTTCATCTTCAGGGGTTTATTGAATCTGCTCAAGTAATAAATTCATCAATGTTGGTTATTTCTTTGTAACCAAAATATTAGCAAATATTTTATCGGCTAAAATGTTATCTGTCATCTCATTTTATACTGTATTTCTAAGTATCAAGATTTGTTATAATTAAATTTTGTAGTTTATTTCCATAATTTTTGTTTGTAAATGATGTAATCGAAAGCTCGACATACTGTTTTTTTAAATGCTATAAGATTTTTTTCATAGGTTTATGGACTTTGTAATTAGTAATATTCAATAGTTTAGTCTTTAAGAGGCGTACTATGTACTATAAAATAAAAAAACTTTGAAATGATCAGTGGTTAGGTTGCTTAGTTAGAAAAAAATAGTGATTTAAGTTATAAGAATGATAAATGCACCAAACTTTGTCAAAAATTAGGTGACCTTCTAGGCTTCAAAAATTTTACATGCCCTTATCTCAAATAGATACTGAACCTGCACACTCATTATAGTACCTTGGGTAGCAAATTTCATGCATTATTTAGGGCTATGAAAGTTATATCAAACTGTGGAATCGTTTGGATAATATTCGAACAAATCCAATTGTGATGATCGAAATTTAAACTTCAAACATTTCTTAGAGGCTGTTTTGTTGCACCTATTTTTATTTCTGCCTTTTATTAGATAAACCGTTGGAGGGGTAGCCGCAGCGCAAATTCCATAAAATAATTGGAAAGTGCCTTTTCTTCTGTTTTATGTCTAAATGTTGCTGGTTTTCATGGAATTGTGCAAAATGTGGGTTGCTTTGCCAAATGAAAATTATGGCTTTAAACACGTTAAGCGTTTTCTACAAATTACGTCTAATTTAACTTTCTCAGAGTTACAGTTTTTGAGTTAATTATGGTTTCAAATATGTTTGGAGGGGAAAACAATATTCATTAGACCATAGATGATCAAATGAATAATAACATAGGTTGTTTTTTGACCAAAATAATCTTTAGCTCTATCTCTATGTATTTACAAGCAGTCCACTTGAAAATATGAAAGCTTGAATTACAAGATTTGAATTATTAATTATGATTCAGCTTTTCCCAGGATAATTAGCTTAACAAATATGTACCTACTTTTTAAACCGATTTTTCGCCATATCTATGTTATGGCCAAAACATTTGGATTCAAAAGGAATAAACCATGGAGCAGGTGCAATTTTTGAAACTTATAAAGTCAACTAACTTTTGACAAACTTTGGTGTTTTTATCTTTCTTGTTATAAAATTTTCACTAAGCTGCCTAACTATAGTGAATGATTGGCATTATCCATTTTCAGGTTTGATTATTTAACAATCAAATATATGTATGTTAAAATAATATAATGTTCATAGTCATAGTCATAGTAACCTAAGCAACATGGTTCGTATCATAACGTTGGTCATTTAAAGTGTTATTTTATATTTATACAATTATTTAGCTGCGTTGGAATAAAATCTCTGAAGAATGTGTTCGAGGAATTTGTGCATCAACGTTTCATTCAGTAATTTTTACCAATTCTGCTGTATATACATTTGGTCTCAATGCAGGCCAACTAGGTATGCTTATAAGTTGTTATACGATTGGCTTCATATTCTACTTATCATAGAAATTAATTCTATCTATGCCTGATAAAAAGTAGTAAAAAGAAAAGTCGTTCATAAATTTGTCGTATAGAAATTGTCTATATTTTGTTATATATAAAATCTTAATTGTTGTAATATACAAAAAAGTTTTCTATAAATTTGTCGTATATAAAAAATTGTAAGAAATAAAAAGTCGTATTTCATAATAAGTCATTTTATAATTTTATTATATCACTTCAACAAAATAATTGACCTATTTTCAGTGAATAAACAGTATGTAACTTTCATTTTAATAATATCAAACTAATTTGTTAACCCTCTCTCTTCAAAGAAGAGAAGATGCGATATCGCAACCTGACTACATTTTGCTATATGATATATTCAAACATTTGTTAACATTTGAATGGACTGAATATTTCAAAACTGTTTTTAAATTAATGATATAATCATAACGCTTTTTCTATACGATTTTTTAGTACACGATAATTATTTATTGCAACTTTTTCTATACGAATAATTATTTATTGCAACTTTTTCTACACGATAATTATTTATTGCAATTTTTTCTACACGACTAATTATTTATTACAACTTTTTCTACACGACTAATTATTTATTACAACTTTTTCTACACGACTAATTATTTATTGCAACTTTTTCTACACGATAAATATTTATTGCAACTTTTTCTACACCATAATTATTTACTACAACTTTTTCTACACGATAATTATTTATTACAACTTTTTCTACACGACTAACTTAGTACGACTTTTTTACTATGAACCCATCTAGGCCAATGGTAATTGACTGTTAGCTCCAAAGTTTAGTATTGCCTATTATTTAGTTTTTTCAAAGTTTCTAAAAAAACCTCAACCAATTGGCATGAAATTTGACTTTTTTCGAAATATATTTTGCTCAGTTTTTTATCTAATTTTTTTTGTAGCCTGAACTTGACAATTTATTTCTATTACAGAGTTTTCCTCTGATGACTTAATGGGTACATATCATAATTTTTCAGGCCATGATTTGGTAGCCCTAGAACTCTACCAAAGCAAACCTCGTATTGTGAGTTGTATTCAACTGGCCAACTTCGAGGTGCGGTCATGCAGTGCTTCTGAAGCGGCGACAGCTGTGGCCACACAGGAAGGAGATGTGCATCTTTTATATGGTTATAGTTCGAAAAAGATTGGAAATAAGTAATTTCTGTTTTTTATGTATACACAAAAGAGCATAGCTTTTGGACATTTTAGCTATCAAAATTAACAGAAATGTAACTATTTTCATTTTACAATAGCTAACTATGCAGAGCACCGTAGTTTCATTGCATCTACACTAATAAAAAATCAGTTTAACCAGTTGTTATACGATCAATAGACAAAACAAGATCGTCTAGTTAGCAGTTGTTTCAGTATTGTGATTCACTATCGGGGTCTAGATTACTTGATGATCGATCACACTATGGCGGTGTTAGCGGTTTGCAAATTTGTTGATTTATTTTGTGCATTTTTAGAGCATCTCGCTAAACCAGAATTACAAGCAATGGACCATTTCTTTTGTAGAAGCCCTAAGTCAATGACGTTTTATAGGGCATCTGATCAATTACCAACGGTGTTTCGATCACGCTTACATTTGAACATGACATAATATAATATTGATTGAATAATGAAATTAGCAACTGTAATTATTAATTAACACAAAAAATTAATGACCAAATAAATCCCTATTTTTAACAAATGATTCTACCTGTCCAAAACTTATGCACTTTAGTGAAACAGCATACTACAATAAATTTTGCAATCGTAATTTAACTTGCGTTTTCATTAAGATATTTTGAACTCGAACTCACTTTGCAATTGTAACTTTAATACAAATAGAAAGAGGTATGAACACAGGTACTTACTATTATTCAGTCATCATCGCAATTGCTATTCTTTTTGTCACATATTGTGCAATTTTATGATAATATTTAATATTCTACTCAACATATATCATGTTAAAATGTGCCCGTCCAAAAGTTAATATACATACAGTCATTTCGTTGTTCTGTCCAGCATAGCGATAGTGCCCTTCGAGAGCAGAACCAAAATAGAGAATCGGTCCAGTATTATTTCTGTTTTAATAATATAACTTTTAGGTTAGGCAATATAGTGCAAATAGTTGTGTCAGGCGGCAAACTTGATCCAACACGTATTCCACGTCCATCAGCATCAACAGTTGAACATATTTTAACCGTAATAATTCTATCCACCAAAGTAAGTATGCGTTGTGTTTTGTTCTTTAGATTTTGAACATAACTGTTATCCAAATAGCGATATGGAATAGTTTATAAAACCCACATAAGTTGTGTATCAATTAATTTTTCTTAATAAAATTTGTTTAGCTGTTTATTTGGACGGAGACAAATCCCAATTTTTTGCCAATATGCTTGGAGGCTGGTCCACGACATTTTCTGCACCCAGTTGACATTGCTTTCTGGTCTACTGGAGTTATTGTAGTAACTGATAAAGGTGCTGCGTATCGGGCACAGTTCAAGAACAACCTGACATTGCGTTCATACAAAAGTTTGGTAAATAACTATTTATTTCTTGTACATCATCTTCTATTGGTAAGGTAAATTATTTTTCATGATCATGAGTGGGACAAAACTGAAATAAAAAAACAAAAATTTACCTAAACGATTTCATTATCTCTATTAAAAGAATACAGAAAACATAATTCATTCTACAATGGTTTATTTCAAAACTTTGACATCAATCAATAGTCATAATTTTGATACAAAAGTGACATTGAGTGTATCGCTTTGTAAAAAGTTTTAAGTCAAACTTTGAAATCAACCAATGTAATAGAACAAAAGTGGTCCATGAAGAATTATACTTTACAGGGACAAAGAAGTTTTTGCAAGAGGTGTAAGATACAAGAATATAATTTTGAGCAAAAGAATGTATTTTAAAATATTTGGCTAAATTCTGATGTTGAAACTAAATGTGATATTTTTATTTATTTTATCAAAGAATCCTAAGACTGCAAGTTTAGGCGACGATTCTGTTTTGGTTGGTGGTAAAACTACTCACTTAGAAGGTTGGCATTGGTCACTGACTATGAACCGTATACCACGAATCCACAGAGGTGTGGCGATCGACTGTGACTCAAAAGGAAGCAGATATTCCATTTTGCAATCGTCTCCTGTGAACAAGTAAACAGATTTATGATTTTTTGGAAATTTGAAGAAATTATTTTTGAAATCTGATAATTGTTCTACTTATTATCTATTAGCTTTTTGTATCTCATGAATGAAATGTTATCTAGCTGGGTATCAATAGAAATCGATGCAGCGATTGTACTTGGCTTTAATTTATGCAAAGAAATAAAATATCATAATTTTTTAAAGGTTTAAAAAAAATTGCGTACGGAGGGGACAGCCGAGGTCTGAATGGAACACTAAAATTGATATTTTTATTGATATCAAATAGATCATTTTTTGTCCATCGTGAAATTAATAGTCAAAGTACAACCAATTAATTCATATTGTCGAATACAATTTAGATGAACTATAAATGAATTGCAATAGTTCATTTGAACAGTTATATGTCACTCAAAGGTAAAAATAATTTTGTTGGAATCTCCTGACACTTCAATTAACCGGAGTTTGGATTTGTAGAGATTGTTCATTATCGGAAACATTCATTGTTGTTAATGGTCATTTCATTACCGAAGTTGAGCAGCAGGGACTACTGACTGTTCAGATATATAGATTGAGTAGATGAACGATTACCTGGATTGCCCGTTTCTGTACTTCTGTACAATTTCTTAGCTTTGTAGCAGCTGTCTTCTTTGGGGAATAATTAATAAACTTTCCACCTGTATTCCAAAATTTTAGTCATACATTTGAACATGTTGTGACTTACTACAACATCATCGAAAGGAATTTTTCATTTTAGGTAGAAAGATGTGGTTTTGAGTAGCTTCTTTTTACTTGCAACAGATAACATGGAAAGACATGAAGACAAATCAAGAAGTACTCCCTCCAACAAATCAAAGAAAAACGAAGCATGTTGGAAACAATAATTAGAAGAAAGAAGAATTGGATTGGACATATAAT